>VZUI01034386.1:0-254629 GCA_013401135.1 Cettia cetti
CTCCCCTCCCCTCCCCTCCCCTTTCTGCCAGGAGGTTTTTTTTGGTCTCACTAGAAGCCCAAAGCCACTTCCCATGGAGCTGAGGTGTCTCAGGGTGATGCTGGAATATGCAGTGCAGAGAGAGCTTCAAGCATCTCCAGAAGTGCACAAAGAAAGAGATTTCTCAGATCTTTTGCAGTATAAAGTACTTTAGTCACTGATGGTGGCTTTTGGCAGGACCTTTGCAGTCAGGGCTCTTTCTTCTTGTGGTGGGATCAGAGTGTGACAGGCAGTCCATGGAGTCTCTCTGATCCCATGGAGAGCAATTGCTGCCCTTGGAGGATGTGAAGCCACTTCATGTCCTCTCTTTTGAGGAGTTGGTTTATTCCTGTTCAGAGTTCCATGGGCAGGGGCACTGGAGGGTTTTCCCTAAAGAAACATTTTCCTGCTCATTGTCTCCTCCACATCCACCCCCAGGCCCTTCCCTGGAGTCTGTCTGGGAGCAGCTGTGGCTCTGGGCTGTCACTGGCAACCACTGTCAGTCAAGCTGTGACATTCCTGCCTTGTCCCCTGGCCTCAGCCCACCTGCCACAGCCTGGACACGATCCCAAAGTTAAACTTCCAGCTCCAAAATCAGGACAGGTTGGTCCCAGTTTCCTTTTAGGACATTCCCGAGCCTGTGACATTTCCTGATCCTTAGCTTGGACTCTTTGGGTCCACCCTGGCTTGGTTTAACTCACTATTATAGGTACAACCCCTGTGTTTAGTCTTTGTCCCTGTCATTTAACCTCTGTTTTTTTCTTGTGTCACCTCTCTGTGTGGGAACTGAGCCCTCCCAGGTGAGGGGCACTTTTCCAGGATGGTGCCCATAGACCATGTTCTTGGGGCCATCTCTATTCACACTAATATTGGCATTAAATTTGCTGATAAGAATTGGTCTTCCCATGGCAGGAATGTTCCTTTTCTAATTTTTCTTGTCTGACTTGGCTATAAAAGTGTTAAAGTCTCTGTCAGAGGCTTTCTCTGTAGTTAATTTTGTCACAACACAGGACCTTACTCTGGTTGGTCTTTATCCTAACATTGGTGTCATCATGCCAAATTCCCTCCTCTGCCAATGTGCCCAGGCCTTAATATGAAATTAAACCATGGGAAGTCCAAACTACTTCAGCAAAAAACTCCCATCTTCTGGTCATGAGGTGGCTCAGGGTGGCTGGGGAAGCAGTGCTGATGGAAATCTACACCATCCAAGGGCTCCCTCAGCACAAAATGCTAAAATCAGCACCAAAAGAGATATAATTGGCTGTGTACATCTCAATTTATGTAGTTTTAATCCATTAAATCATTTACAAAATGCAATTCCACATGGTTTAAGGTTTATGGGGAGAGAGAATGAGGTTGATTTTTCTTGGTGAGGAAAGAAGTTCAAAAGCAATAGGTTGCCTTAGGTGAGACCTCACTAACTCCATATCTTCATCCCATGGCTACACCTTTAGGCTTTACACAAACTGGTGGGGGGTTTTTTTGTTGTTGTTGTTTTGTTTGGTTTTGTTTGGTTTGGTTTTTCTGTTTTTTTTTTTTTGTTTGTTTGTTTTTTTTTTAGGAGGAATCCAAGACAAATATTGAAACTTCTTAGGTATTCATACTTGAGGAATGTCAAACACCTTGTTTTGGCAGAACCAGGCACAGTTGAGGCTAATACGTAAATAAAAGTGTAAGATAATAGATATTTTGCTCCTGTCTGCTGTTACTATGAAATTCCCATTTCAGTTTCCTTTTCAGAACAAAATGTTACCTTTTTCATGAATCCAGGTCTGTAAGGGATGCTGAGCTTTCAAGTTCATGTGCACCTTTCCTGGGTGGGATGTCTCGTTCTATGGGTGGGACTCTGTGGACTGTGGCAGTGGAAGCAAGGAACTGGTTTTATCCTCTTTAGTGCTTCTTCACAGTTTCTGCAGGCTGGAAGTGCCTCCTTCTAGAAGCGACATAAAATCAAAAGGAGATCTGAGATTTTCAGTGTTGTGCTTCTTCTCTTTGCACAGCTGGTGCTTCTTGGAGATGTCTCAGATAGGGAAGTGAAACCCCCAGCTTTTTATCTGTGGAGCACTGTGTGTTGATTGCTTGAAGTATTGCAAACTCCCAAGTAGTTAAGTGAAATTTCCAGGAAATTAGCATTATTTAGGTCAGCTAAGTGCCTTTGAGTTGCCTTTTGTATGTATCTGTTTCTTCTTGTGGCCATACTTTAGAAAAACATGACGCTGAAAGAGCAAACTGCTTTGTTTGTGGCAGAATCATGGAATGGTTTGGGTGGGAAGAGGCCTGAAAGATCTCATTTCAACCCCCTGCCATGGGCAGGGACACTTTCCACTATCCCAGGTTGCTCCAAGCCCTGTCCAGCCTGGCCTTGGACATTTCCAGGGATCCAGGGGCAGCCACAGCTTCTCTGGGCACCCTGTGCCAGGCCCTCCCCACCCTGGCAAGAATCCCTTCCCAATATCCCATCAATCTTTGCCCTCTGGCAGTGGGAAGCCATTTCCTATGTCCTGTCCCTCCATCCCTTGTCCCAAATCCCTGTCCAGCTCTTCTGGAGCTCCTTTAGGCTCTGGAAGGGGCTCTGAGGTCTCCCTGGATCCTTTTCTTCTTCAGGTGAACACCCCCAGCTGATCCCGTTCCCACCATCTTCAAAACAAGTGCCTCTTTTAATGTGAAATTTCCCAGGTTATGCTGTAGTGCAAGGGAAATGGCTTCAAGTTGCACCAGGGGATCTTTAGGCTAGATATGGGGGGAGGGGGAAAAATCATGGGAAGGGTTATAAAGCATTGGCAGATCTGCTCAGGGCAGTGCTGGAGTCCCTAAAAACGTGTGGATGTAGCACTTGAGGACATGGTTTAATGGTGACAGTGGTGGTGCTGGTTGATGGTTGGACTTGATGGTCTTGGAAAACTTTCCCAACCTTAACGATTCTGGGATTGTGTGGAATCCAGCAGAGTCTTTGGAGGAGTCTGTGCTGCGTGAAGTGTGTGGCACAGAATTAAAGCAGACAGGGAGCTCCCCCTGTGTCGTCGGCAATGGAGCGTTTTAATTGAAGGCAGCAGGGCGCGGCGTTAATGGCAGGCAGCCGCCTGTCCCTGCCCGGCTTGGTGGCACCTCGGAGCAGTTTCATGCCAAACATCATCAGAGTGTCAGACCTTCAGGAGATCGGGGAGGAGGGAGGCTCTGGCAGCTCCAGAGTGTTTATTTCATGAGCACTGTCTCTAGTGTTGCTGGGATGAGGCACAAGGATTTAGAAGAATCCAGGGCTTGATGCCTTGGGGTGGCTGACCTGGAACAACTGGATAGAGCTAAGAGAATAAAGTAGATATTTATTAAAAGGCCTTAATGGATACACCTTGGACAGTACAAGAGCCTGGCCAGGGGTACATCTAAGATGGACCCAAAATAGTCACAAAATGGATGACCGGTCATGAGGTCTCACACTTTTATAAATTTTAGTGCATTTGTATATGGGGGTTAATTGTCAAATTAAATCTTCATGTTATGAAGTCCCATATCCTTCTTGTTTTTCTCTCTTCAGTCCACCATTGTTTTTGCTTTTGGGCCTGAAAATTTGTAATGGTTGTCCTTGTTCTCCAGCAGGAAAAAGATTTGTCTGCCTACTCTGTGAAGAGAGCTCACTAACACTTAATATGAGGCTCAGAACTATGCCCCTAGGCAGCACAGAATCTAAAAAAACATAAAAACTAAAACTTAAGGGATCAGACTGAGTGAAGCTCTCAGGGTTCAAGTTCTGCCTCCCTGGCTTGGAGTGATCCCCATGAGCCACCAAGGCCATGCTACCCTAATTTGGGGGAGTGACCCCCATGAGCCACCAAGGCCATGTCTCCTTAACTTGGAGTGATGCCTCCTTGGAGCCACCAAGGCCTGGCTGAGAGTGATCCCCATGAGCCACCAAGGTCTTCCTGCTGAGCGGCAGATCCATGGAGGATCAAGGCTTGTGTGGCTGCTGTGTGTGAAGCCTGAACAAATGGCTCATTTGCATGGTGGGTTCACATGTTTGCAGAGTCTGTTTCGGGCTATAAAATGCTCGGCTTCACTTTCTGACGAGCAGGTGTTTGGCAAGGAAAGAGCCATCACACCATCAGCTGGGAGAGGGAAGGAATCTGCTACCGGAGTGTTGATTCAGAAGTCATGGCTGCTGTTCAGGAAACTTTTATTGGAAGAGTTTTCTGAAGTTCTTTCCTTGAAAATGAAATGAGAGACCTGCTGGGCTCCCACTCTTGTGCTTGTAGCTCTCTTGTTCCCTGGGAGAAATCCTGACCCCCCCGGCTGCCCCCTTCTGTCAGGGAGTTGTGCAGAGCCAGGAGGTCCCCCCTGAGCCTCCTTTTATCCAGGCTGGGCCCCTTTCCCAGCTCCCTCAGCTACTCCTGGTGCTCCAGCCCCTTCCCAGCTCCATTTCCTTCCCTGGACATGCTCTAGCCCCTCAATGTCCTTTTTGTCCCAGAGTGTCCCCAGGGCTGGAGGTGCCTCAGAAGTGCCAGGCACAGGGGGACCATCACGGCCCTGTCCTGCTGGCTGCACTATTAAGTTTATTAATTAAATTTGTCAGTGTCACCTTGACTCTCTTACTATGGAGTCCTCATTTATCTTTTTTGCTGTTTGCAAGGTTTCCTTTAAGACTGAACTTCTGAACATGACTCAAAATAAAGCCACAACTCCAGATTTGAGTCAGAAATCACCACGTGCCCTGAAGGGATTGTTGGGCTCTGGGGTGATTTTTGTTCATCCTGGTATCCTGTGTCTGGTGTGTTCCTGAGTTGTCAAATGGATGAGCTTAGGCTCTTTTGCTCTCTTTTTTCCCTGACTCCGTGCCTGGATCCCTGAGGTGATGGCTGTGGCTGGAGCAGCAGGCTGGAGCTGTGGGATGCTGCTCACTGCATGGGCTCTTCCTCCTCAGCATTCCCACATCCTTGTCTGTGGGTTTGTGTTTGGATTGGCAAGTGGGAATGATCATTTTTTGAAACACTCCTGCAACTTTGCACCTTTCATCCTGAAAAAATGAAGCCTGTCTGCCCTTTCCTCCTGGAATGATTACAGAAGGGTTTTAGCTTTAGGGAGATTATTGGACAGAAGTTGCTGTTGGAAGGCAGAGGTGCAAATGGGATTTCCTAAACACAGCTTTGCTCAGCTCTGCCCTTGTGTAACACAGTGGCAAAAATAGCAGTTCTTTCTGGGAAAACTGGAGCAGTCTTGGAAGGTCCCACCTGTTCTATGTTCCTTATAGTGCATTTTCCAGAGATTTCAGCGCCGTGGGAGCCAGGCACAGCAGCAGCCACGGAGCTGGGGCTGTTGCCTGTTTCTGTGGCCCTTTTGTGGGGATAAGTAGGTCAGTGGCACCAGTGCTGCTCGTGACACTTCCCCCTGAAAGCAGAGCAGAGCTCTGGGGCTGTTTCCTGGCCTCTTGCTTTATTCAGGGTTACGTGTTTGGCCTTCAAACTGGCACAGGGTGACTTCAGTCTGCTGCCGTGGCACTGCCTTTCTTCTAAGGCTCTGAGCCACTCACAACATTGCACAAATGGGCTGAGGGACTCGTGGGATCCCTGTGCTGCTGCTGGCTCTGGATATGGAAAGGTGAGGGGGGAAAATGCTGGTAAGAGGTTCCCATTTCTACCACAACTTTTTTTTCCAGATTACCCCACGTTGCTTCTCTGGTGTTGAAGCCCCTATAGGGGTTAATACATTGTCTCAGCAGTTTGGAGTTGATGTGGAGTGAGGGTTTTGGACTGGAAGTTCTGTTGTTAATTTGTTTTGGCCTTTGTTTTGAGGACCTCAGAGCATTTTACAAAGAACTACCTATGTTCTGGAAAACCAGCAGAAGGTCCTGGGTAGGGGAATATTTCTCTTCCCAAAAAACCCCAAACTTAAGAGCTACACGACTGAAGGGTCAGCAATAAGCACCTTTTCCTCCATCCTTTCATTCTTTTATTGTGTTTAACTTGTTGAGGTTCAATGCCATTTTTAGATTATTTTTTTTTAGCTTCATGTTTGAGTTTTGATATGTTCCTGGCAATTCTTGCTCCCGTGCTCAGATTTTATTTCAGAGTCAGAACTATGAAGTAGTTGAAGTCAGACCAGTGCAAGATGATTAATTTTTCCTGTCTCCCAAGATCATCTTTTGAGACTATCAAGACATATGTTCTCAAATAGTTTCCCTGGTAGTGTTGGGGTTATGGGAATGGCTCAGCAAGGCCGTGCCCTTTCCTTCCTGTAAAACTGGGATGGTTGGAATGAATCAATCAATTTTATGTAGTACTTACATCTTTTAGTTGCTTTACAAACAAATTTGTAAGATGCTTTACATCCTGCTGAACAGGAAGTAGCTTTTGATTATATTTCTCCTCTCAGCTGCTCTTTGTGACCCGTGAGTCCCCTGGTGAGTTCCCAAGGAATTCTGCGAGCCAGGGAACCAGAGCAGAATTCCCTGAGGTTGGGCAGAAGGGTCTGAGGCACAAATCTGGGAATCAAACCCCAGTCACCCGACACCAGGCCCTTGGCTTAACTACTGTACAAGAATTTCCTCCTACTGTGCCTCTAATAGAAACTGCAGGGCCAAATTAAGTGGGCAGATTGTAATCACTGCTGCTGAGTTATCCCAGTGGTGGAATTACTGCAGCCCTCTGCTTCTCGCTACTAATGTTGAAAGTTTGCTGCCTCTTCCCCCCTCCCAGAGCTCCACCTTGCCACATTCCAGGCTCTGCCTTGTGGGAAAAAGAGCCCAAATGACCATAAAGAGCCCAGATGTTGTGGCTGGGGGCAGGAAGCACAAGTCAGCTCTCCCTGATTTGTGAAGCTAAAAATAGTGAGAGCATTAATACGAATCTCTGCCTTCAGCTCACTGGGCAGCCCAGCCTCTCCGGAGGCATCTTCCCTGTGGGAGCCGTGGCACAGGGAGCAGGCAGGCAGCTCGTTAGATTAATTCCTCAGTGCTTTGGTTCCTTGTTTTATTTGCATTACAGGAGTGCCTGCAGGCCTGAGTGCAGTTAGACCCCCAGCTAGGCATGGCACGAGAGCCTTTTGAGAGAACCGAGCCTAAAGATGCTCTGGATGAATTTCAGAGTAAGGAAATGTGGTGAGTGACAGGGAGGGGACAGAACCTGCAGCCACGTGGCACCGACAGCAGTAAACCCGGGGTGAGTTGTTTATTTTCTGTTACCAGCACAATGAATGTCTTCAGCTCTTCCCAGCCCAGTCAGCTGTCACAGGCTCCTCACTGGGAGCTGTGGGATCTCTGGTGCTTGGTGAATAATTGGGAAAACCAGGCAGTGTCCTCTTCTTGAAGCAGCACAGGAGTGTGGTCTGTCGAGGGTGGTTGCTTGGGATAGACTTGTCTGGATGGTGAATGTCCTGCATAACCTTCCAGAGTCACTTTAAATCCCCTTTTCAGTGATTTCATGTCGGGAGCAGCCAGTGGGAGAGCACATTTGGGCATCTGGGGACTGGCGAGTGTCTGGACAGCATTTTCCAGCCTCATGGGTGGGGAGGGTGGGAACAACGTGATCAGAGTGGCTTTTGTTCCCTGCAGCATAGATTATAGTAATGTTGCTATGGCCACAAATCTCCCTCAAATTGCTGCAGACAATTCATGAATTTCCTTTTTTATTACATCCTAACACTGAAAACCAGCGAGGCTGCCAGAAACCTCTTCCAGGGAAATCTGTAACCGCAGGAGATGTCAGGAGCTGCAGGAGGGGTTGGAATACAGGTAGTGTGAGTATTGCTGTACTGGGGGATGCTGTAAAGGGAATCTCTTGCTGCTGGATCTTTGGGATGCTTTTGAGGTGAAGTAATTAAATTAACCTAAAATATCTAGCTGCTCACTTCGATCTCATGACTCCTGATTAATTAGTTATTCCCATCTCTGGGGTAATTGAAGTATCAAGATGCCTGAGTCATAGGCAGTGGAGCCTTCTAAGCTTTATCCTGTTTTGTTTCCTTTCCCAAGGAAACTGTGGTCAAGAGAACCTCACCTGGCACAGCAGTGGGGTTCCTGAGGTTGGGCTGGGAGATCCCTGACTGGGAGACCCCTGGGAGTGCTTCCTGCTGCTGCAGCATGTGGGAAGTTGTATTTTTTTCCTCCTGTTTGTAGCTTTGCTCACTCACAAAGAAGCATGGACCTTTCGGGTGCCCTGAGCACTGGGGGTGAGGGGTTTGTGATTGGTTTCTTTCTTGTTTAAGTCAGGCAGTACATCTTGTGTGAAATCACACATCAAAAACTCTTGTCTTTGTGGGCAGAGAGGGAGGGAGAGGGGAGGAGGTTGGCTGCAGCGCAGCTTTCTCACCCCACAGCCCCCTGTGAATTGGTCTGTGGGGGTTCTTCTCTCAGGGCTTGGGGAACAGGGCTGTGAACAAGACTCCTAAACACCACTTGGTCACTGCCTTCTGTAGCCCTGGGCAAGTAATTTAGCTCTTTCTTGCCTTAATTGGCCTAATTAGTGCCTTCCAGGTATCTCAAAATTCTGGTAATTGATACTTCTGGTTGTACACCAAGGCAGTGACCAAGAGCCCTGGGCATGCTCAGCCTGGTTCCTTGTTAGTTTGTAGCCAAATAAACACCAAAACTCCTGTTTGCTGTTTAAGGTGACAGCTTGGAGGTGATGATTGAGCTTAGAATCCCAGATAGTTTGGGTTGGAAGGATCTTAAATCTTATCCCATTCCACCCCTTGCCATGAGCAGGGACACCTTTGACTATCCCAGGTTGCTCCAACCTGGCCTGGGACACTTCCAGGGATGGGGCAGCCACAGCTTAATGCAAGGCATAGCTGTGGCCATTCCAGCACTCAGATTGTACTGCTGTCACCCTGCTGTCTGAAAATCAAACTTCATTTTCATCAGTTTGTTAATTTGATCCTCACTGGAACCCATCCTTGGCCCTTGTCCTCTTCTGGACCACGGGATAGATTTTTTGGTTCCATCTGACAGAGCACGAGCTTTAGTGCATTAAACTGTTCATTTCACAAGCTTAGACTTATATTTTATGTGCCTACAGTTTGTATTATTTGAGGAACTGTGAGATTTATGGTTATTAAATGTGATGGAACCTATCTGCCCAAGAGCAGAAATCATGAAAACACAGGATTTGGGTTTAGGGACCCTAAAGATGTAGTTCCAATCCCCTCCCATGGGCAGGTTGTGCCCTTCAGACTGGGTAAAGCCCAGCCAGTGTTTTGGATCTTTCTTATTTATGGTTTGTTCTTGGGCTGTGTGGTTTTAGTGGGTATTGTGGGTCTCGTGTAGTGCTTCAGCAAGGATCAGCGTTTTGGGGTGACTCTACACAAAGTTCAGGAAGAAATCCTAATGCATTTACTGGGGCCTCCTGGACCACTTCTATGATGAGACAGAGAAGGACAAATGTGTAGGAACTGAGAAATGGAATGAGGATTGTGGTGGAGTTGGAAGCAAAGGAGGGAAGTGTCCTGGATGAGGAAGAGGGGATGAGGAGACACGTTCATTTTGTAGGCAGGGGCCATACACCCTGATTTCATTCTTTTTTTTTCTCCTATTGTTTTGCCATTTGCACTCACTGTACCCACACTTCTAGTTAATTTCTAAGAAAAGAAAAAAAACCCCTGAAACCGTTTCAGCAGCCTCAAAAGCAGGAAATTCACTTTACTGTGGTTTGGCTTTATCAGCCTGTTCTCACGCTGGTGGCCTGAGCTTTGCCACCATCAGGTCCCCTTCCCATGGCACAGTGAGGTTGGACTGGGCTGCTGGAGCTCTCTGAGCTCCATGTCTGGCTGGAGAAATCCAGGCTCTCCAGAATGGACAGCTTGGACACCTCCAGCACCCTCTGGCCTGCTCAGTGCAGTTCTGTTGTCCCACATCGATGGTGAATTCTCACGTTCACCCCACAAATGGTCTTGTAACTGATTGAGCAGAAAGATTTATGTTCAGAGGAAGTCATAAACAAGCTCTTTCCCCAGCACTTAGTGTGCTAATGTGGTGTGATGTTTTTCTTCTTCCAGAACTGGAAAGCTTGGCACAAGAAGGATGTGGATCTGTTAGAGTGGGTCCAGAGGAGGCCACAGAAGTGCTCCAAGAGCTGGAGCCCCTCTGCTCAGGAGCCAGGCTGGGAGAGCTGGGATGTTCACCTGGAGAAGGCTCCAGGGAGACCTCAGAGCCCCTTCCAGAGCCTAAAGGGGCTCCAGGAGAGCTGGAGAGGGACTTTGGACAAGGGCTGGAGGGAAAGGACACAGGGAATGGCTTCCCACTGGGAAAGGGGAGATTAGGGTGGGATCTTGGGAAGAAATTGTTGGCTGTGAGGGTGGAGAGGTCCTGGCACAGGGTGCAGAGAAGCTGTGGCTGCCCCTTGGATCCCTGGAAGTGTCCAAGGCCGGGCTGGACAGGGCTTGGAGCACCCTGGGATAGTGGAAGGTGGCAGGGAATCGATTTTTGAGAGTCTTTGCCAAGATGATCTTTCAGGTCCCTTCAACCCAGACCATTCTGCAGTGATTTGAAGTGTCACAAATGTGTGTCAAGTGTGAGTCCTTTGTAGTCCCTGTGGCCACATTTTGCAGAGGACACAGCATGGAGCAAGCAGCACAGGTGGCTCCAGGTATGTTCCCTGTTAGAGGGATGGATCTGTTCCTCTGGTGCAGGGAATTCTCTGTCATGCAGCAGGTGGAATGTGCTGCTTCTCACCCAGAACTTGCTGATTTTTCGTTTCTTTCTTGGCTGCCAGGCTTGGGTGGACTCAGCTTTGTCATAAAAAGCTTCTTGCTCTAATCCCTCAGTGTGCCTCAAAATACAGATAAAAAATACTACAGGTTCTCCTAGGTGTGTGTGTGGAGGTGGAGAAGGGGCTGGGAGGTGGATTTTTGGAGGAAGGACTGTGTGGAAATCTTCACCAATTCTCTTCCTGTAATCAGTGCTTAATGTTCTTGTTCTGTGCTTCAGCCCCTCACCTTTAACTGAAGTGCTCTGAGATTGCTTACCTGAAAGAGGTGGAGGTTCATTATGTTAATTGGCTCTGAAATGACTGCATCAAATATCAGTAATTGGTATTATTATCCTGTTCTTGTTGTGTCCTAGGGTTTTCAGGGAGCAGAAGTTAATACAGAAACCTGCTCTTTGTGCTGTTGTTGTCAGTGCAACCTCACTTGAGGTTGGGGTTTCAAGAGGCTGTTCAGTGATTCTGGTGACATGGAGAGGGGAAAGATCCCTGCTCAGAAATGTCTGTGTTTAATCCCAGCTCCAGGGAGAGCTCCCTGCTCCAACTGAGGAGAGCCAGAACTGTGAATACAGCAAAGACACGGCCACTTGGCAGATGAGCTATGAATGTGTGGCTGGAAAATTGATTTTAGGAGGGAGCAAGCGTGGAATAAGCTGGTGTTGCCACTCCTGACTGCGCTGCCTAAAATTGTTTGGAGAAGGGATAACTCCTTCTGGCATGGTGTGTCTGGCTGCTGATGACAGCACTATTTCTACCCAGTTATGAGATCGTTTTTCAGTCAAAACTCTTCCCTCCCAGCTCTCCAGTTTGTCCAGAATGTTTTTGTCCCTCATGAGGCAGAGTGGAGCTTTCCTGATGGTACTGACAGGAGTGAGCTGGGGCATAACTTGATCTTCTCTAAGCTGCAAAGCACAGCAACATTTTGCTAATTTGCTGTAATGGGATCTTTGTGCTCAGCAGAATTTGTAATGTAGGTTGGGATTGGTGTGGCTGGGACGACATCAAAAAGAAGGGATGGTGGCTGGGTAATTCCTCCTGAGGAGCAACAGTGGGGCAGCTCTGATCTCTCTGTGAGCAGGGATAGGACACAGGGAGCTGGAGCTGTGTCAGGAAGGTTTAGGTTGGGTATCAGGAAGAGGTTCTTCCCCCAGAAGGTGTCAGGCACTGAAGCAGCTCCCCAGGGAATGGGCACACCCCAGAAGCTGCCAAAGCTCCAGGAGTGTTTGGACAATGCTCTCAGGGATGCACAGGCTGGGATTGTTGCGATGTCTGTGCAGGGCCAGGGGTTGGATTGAGATCCTTGTGGGTGCAGCTCTGGATATCCCATGATTCTGTAAGGAATTAGGAATTTAAGAAGGTTGGGGTAGGAGCCAGAAGCTGAAGTAAGGACGGCATTAGCAGGTAGGAGATCAGTTCCACAGAGAGGAAATGAATGTAAAGGAAAAGTGGGTCTGCTTTTAGTTCCTCCCAAGCATTTCTTTCTAACATCTATTTGTTTCCACTCTCTTCCCTGCATGATCCCAAGGGATCTGGCTTTGGCAGAGGGCTGGAGGGTGACATGCTGAGGAGTGCTGGGCTGCTGTTGATCCATGGATAGCCGTGGTTTCTTGACTGGAATATGACCAGGACACCCAGGAGGTGTTTGGGACAGGCATGTGGCCATCCTGACTGGAGGGAGAGTAATACCGAGCCATGCTCAGTATAGGGCACAGGAGTTATTCCTTCTGCATTAGAGAAGAGCAGGTGTTTGTAATGATTCCCCTCCTATTCCTTCCTGTCCTGTAGCAGCCAGGCTGGAAGTTGCCAAGGGAGTTGCTTTTTCCATCCCTGGGGTCCTGTAATCAAACCCCTCCTACGTTTGTCCAGACCAAATTACAAATCCGTGGGAGATGTAAATCAAGCCAGGTGCTGATTGCACTTTCACCCTCATCAACAACTTCAAGCATCCTGGTTTCATCTCCTGCTCCCTGCTTTTCTGAGTATTAGTTTGCTTGGCAAAACCAGAGGGATCTGCATCACCTCTCCAGCACTGGAATCAGAGATGAGCTGGACCATCGTTGCTGATGCTCACTAAAAGCAAAGTTCCAGCTTTGGAGGTGCTGTAAGTTGGGAAGAGTGTTAGAGCCATGTTACAGCTATATGGGATTATTAAAAATAATAGAATATATTGATTTGCAGAAAGAGAGCTGCTTGGAGACAGTGGAGGAGAACACAGTGGGCAAGGAAATCCTTTTTTCTCTCCAGCTGCCTCGTGGATGCCTGGAGCTTTATAAAGAAATTTGCCACAGTCTGATGCGCTCGTTGTGGAATTAAGGACATTTTTGATGCTACTGTTTTAGGACTGTTTCCTTATTATTTGGATCTTTGCTCAGAAAAAAGTCTCAAGGTTTTTTTCACTATGTCTCTGAGCAGCACAAGACACTGTTGGCCTTTTGGTGGAGTCAGATTTTCACCTCTTTCTTTTTTATTATTTTTGATTTTTTAAAATAAAGTATTCCTTAGATTGAAGTTGGAATGATGCAGCTTCCATCTGGGAACTCTTTTGGATTTAATTTGAAAAAACAGACTGTAAAACACACACTCGTAAAAACAGTTTGTCCTTTCCAATGTACTAGAAAATGATTCTCAGCAGCCTCTTAATGCCCTCTGCTCGCCTGTATTTAAGCTCCATGACATGCTCAGAGACACAGTTACAGTGGATTTTAATACTGAGTCATACATAAATTCCCAGTATGGATCATTTGGGGAAGATTAATATGGAGAATATGTTAATAGTAAAGAATTTGAAGTCATTGCAGCTTTTGCAGCACTGAGGGTGCACAAGGAACTTGGTGACTGTAAAGTTGCTGTCTGGTTTGGCTTGAAAATGAGGTTACTCAAAAAAAAAAGTGCTTTTAACTTTGGAAATGGTGTGCCTGTGGATATGCACAAATACTCCTTCCTTAGAACCATGGAATCCCAGAATGGTTTGAGTTGGAAGGGACTTTGGAGACCAAGTCATCCCACCCCTGCCATGGGCAGGGACACCTCTCACTATTCCAAGGTGCTCCAAGCCCTGTCCAACCTGGCCTTGGACACTTCAGGGATCCAAGGGCAGCCACAGCTTCTCTGGGAATTCTATTCCAGGGCCTCTCCACCCTCACAGACAGGAATTCTTTTGCAATATCCCATCTAATCCTGCCCTGTGTCCATGGGAAGCCATTCCCCCTTGTCCTGCCCCTTGTGGCACTATCTAGAAATGTGGATCAGGTTTCTGCAGACTTCTGGAAACCAGCTCCTCACTTTTGGCATTTTAGCATTCCTGGTGCCTCCAGCTCTACTCAGGGCAATTTTTTGGTATGAGGCAGGAGCGAAGCATCACTTAACGGCTTAAGGATTTACCAGCTGATCCCATCAATTTTCCATAGGGTGCCACTGATTTCCCAGGCTTTGATTTGATGCTGATATTCATGAGCATCTCCCTCAGCCCCAGGGAGGTCCCTTGATTAAGTCATTAGTGTTCCCTGGGACCTCATGGGGAGCTCAGGCTGCCTAAAATAATGAGCTGCTGACAAGACTGTCAGCATCAGATGTATCAGCATCCTGCCCCATCCCTTCTTCTGATTCCTTATTATTCATGGTGGGCTTGCTTATGGTGCCATCTGATTTTTGTGAGAGGGAACTTTTTGTTGCTTGGCTGTGGAGAAATAGAATTGGGCAAGGATCATGTAAAAGCAGTTTCTGGCCATGTTTGACCTGCCCTTCCTCTCCTTTATCCCCAGCTTCAGGCCTTGCTGGAGACTTTAAAAGAAAAAAAAAACCAAAACCACCAAACCAAACATCAAATTGCTTTTGAGTAACGTGAAATCCTGATTATGGAAATGTGAATTGTGTAGCACAACACACACATTCATGTCCTGCCTGCTCAGAAATCCTGCTGGTGGCCTGTGCATGGACATCTAAAGGGAATTTTTGAAAACTTGTTGGGGTGGCTGTGTGGAACCAATACCTTCATGGCTAAAATGGATGGTTTTAGGTGCAAAGCAGCACTGATGTGTATTTTATGGACAAATAAAGTGTTGAGGTCTTTTCCAAAGGACCAGGCAGCATAAATTGAGTATTGCAGCAAAGCAAACCAGCAGAGAAGGGTGGGTGAAGAGCTCTGAGAGGGGATGGATGGATGTTCTTAATCTGGGAGAAGGGAATGGTGGCATTCCTAAGCTTTTTCTGTGTTTGAAAATCCTGTTTCCAGTTGTTCATATTATGCCAAACTTCAGGTAGAACATTCCAACTAGTTGCTTACTGGTGCTTTTTGGGAAGACTGTAATGAAAACTGTTCAGCTGTTTTGGAGAATGAGACTGAGAAAATACATTTCCTTACAATTAAAAATAAATACAAATAAAGGCAGGGTGACCAATTCAAGTCACGGTGCCTCTGCACTTGGGAGCAATGATTGGATGGTTGGCAAATACCTCCTTTGCAGTTCCATAAAAATCCACCAAAGCTGGGCCAATTTGGAAACACTGAGGGAATAAAGGCAGGGAATTAAGAGGGAGAAGAGGAAGAAAAGCTGTTTCTTAATCATCACTGAATACCACCCTCGAGTTGGATCCTGTCCTGCTGTTCCCATGGACTGTGTGAATTTGGGAAAGCTGCTGGAAACAATCTTTTCAGAAATATTCTTCCCAGAGCAATGGTTTTGAACACCCTGGATTTAGTTTTTCAGGGATGATGGAGTTCAGTGGGATTTGCCCTCTTGTGTGTGTGCCTGTATGTGAAAATACATGTGTACATAGGTGTATGGTGGTGAAGATGATAAAATATACCTATATATAAGCATGAAAGTGTTTAAGGCTGGGCTGGATGGGGTTTGGGGCAACCTGGGTTAGTGGAAAATGTCTCTGGCCATGTCAGGGGGTGGAACTGGATGAGATTTTGGGTCCCTTTCAACCTAAATCATTCTGTGTTATATTAAAATCTGAGGCATCCCCTCATGGACAGAAGCTGCTGGTCCTTGCCCATCCTCTGAGGCTCCTGTCCTTATGGAAGGACAATGTAGGTGCCTTAAGAGCTTCATCCTGGGCCAAATTTAGGTTGAAACAGCTTCAGAAGATTTTAGAAGAGGTTTCAGAAAACACAGTTGTACAAATTGTATTTCTGTAAGAATCCAGGCTGGAGGTGGGATGGTGCATTGGGCTCTTGGCTTGGAGCCTCATGAGGGGCAGTGGAGATAAAAAACCCTTCTTTTCCTTTTGGTGGAGGTGGTGGTGACCTGCAAGAAAAATAAATACTCTGAGGTATTGCAGAATATTTTGGACCTGTCTTCCTGATACAGGAAATTTTTTCCTTGCACAGTGGCTGAGATGACCTAACACCTCCTCTATGCTCAGTTAACCTGGCAGGAATCAGTGCAGGAGATGTTTCTTTGTAACAAACCAAACCAGAAAACAGCCTGTTTGGCTTTGAGATGGAGCCCATGACAAAATGCAGCAGAGCTCTGCATTCACAGCCTTCTAATAAAGCTTTTGCACCTGTTGAAGTTACAGAATCAAACAGCACTGCTGGTGGCAGCACCAATCATTCCTTTGGTAACAAAGGCCTGAAGGAGATCCAGGTAGCAGGAGGAAAATGTGAGTCACTGAAGGATGATTTGTCCTATTTGCTGGGCAAACACTTAGATTTGCCAGTTTTTTGGGTTATTTTTGTTTGGTAGAGAGGAGATAAGCAGATTCATTTTTAAAGGACTGCTTCTTGTGCTTAATCAATTTTCTCTTGTCCGTAGTAAAAAGAAATTGAGTGTAAAATTTCAGCTTATAGGGAGGAGTGGGTTCTCCATAAGCTACTCTGAACAAATCCATCTTTGTGTGACCAGGCAGCATCAGAGTTGTCTTGAAGATCACATGAGCCCTTGTCTCTGCTCTTTTTTCATCAGGATAGGAAATAAAAGTCATGGAAATGCTCTGATAAAGCTGTAAATGTGATCATGGGAGTTCTTTGGAATAGCTGCATCCCAGCCCTTGTGATTTTCATCAAGTACAGAGAACAAGAAAAACTGTGGAGTTCACACCACCAGTGGAGTAATAAATTGTTCCAAGATTATGATAAATGACTTGGAGCAATCCAGATGATTTTTAAACTGGAAGATGGAGTGAGCAGAGTGGGCTGTGCCTGGGGCAGAGGGCTCAGCCCTCCAGGAGCAGCTGCTGTGCAAAGGTACTCGTGGTTGGACTGAGCAGCCAAAGCTGCTTCAGTTCCCAGAATAAGAAGTGTTTAATGCCATCTATGGACATGTGAGCTGGGAAATAGGAACAAAAGATGTTTTTACTCAAATCTGAATTTCTGAAAATACTGTTCAAGTAGTTTATTTAGCTCCAATATCCTTATGTTAAAATAGATGTGGGAAAAGTTGGAGATCCTGCAGAAAGAGCAGCAGGGCAGCTTTTGGATCAGGGTGAAAATAGCTAGAGTTAAACTTTTAAACTCTCCCACTGTATTTGTGGGTCAGGACAGAGACCAAAACTTGAGTCCCTTCTCAAGGGAGAGGGTGCTGGGTCTGAGTCCTGGAGAGGGTGGGGAGAAGCTGTTTGGAAGGTAGACATGGGCTGGGATTAGTCACTGGAGCAAATTCCCAGGAAGGGATGGATTTGCAGCCTCTAAAATTATCTTTGGAGGTTGAACTTGCTTTTTCTTTACTTGTAGGAATGCTGAGATCCAGAGAGGGTGACACCAGTTTGGTGGCAGTGAGCAAAGGAATTTTCCATTGCCTTTCTTGAAGACAAAATCTCAAGGCACCTTTTCTGCTGTGAAAGCAAAATGCAGTCGTGGAACAGAGGGTGGCTTTGCACCATAAAATCTTGGAAGTTCTTGCTTGGACCAGTTTCTTTCAAATGAATTTTGGCAGTGGGTTGGGAGCTTAGGACAATTTTCTGGAAGGGAATTGTTGCCACTTCTATGTGTTCTTCTGGCTGGAGAAGGAAGAACTGTGCCAAGACAGATTCTGATGTGCTTCAGGTTATTCTTTGCAGCAGTTCATTTACCCCGCTGAGCATCCCTCACTTCCATGCTAATTCTCTGTGCCACTCAGCTGGTTTAAGGTGAAAAGGATTTGTAATATCCCCAGCTGTTGGGTCATGTGAAGAGGAACACTAAGAACCTTAATTTGAAGGTCCAGTTTTTTTATCCCTGAATGTCTTGAGCCTCTGAATTGTGTGCAAAGTGATTTCTGAGTCCAACTGTTCCCCCAGCACTGCCAAAGCCACCACTGAGGAGTGTCCCCAAGTGCAACATCCACACAGCTTCTAAATCCCTCCAGGGATGGGGGCTCCACCACTGCCCTGGGTTGGACAACTGTTTTGGGGAGGAAATTATCCCCAATATCCAATTTAAATATTGTCTTTTGTCTTGTTACTCCTTGTTGATAAGTGTTAGGAGTAGCAGTTCTACAGTAAATGTCCTGTTTTCCTTATCCACCCTCATTTCCACGTTGGAAATATCCCTGCATTCCTCCTTTTCTTATGCAAAGCCCTCTATCAGCTCGATTTGCAGACTTGAGCTTGCTGAGGAAATTCAGGGATTTTTAAAGGGAGTCTTTGTCCCTTTGGGATTTCAGTAGTCACTTGGACATCCAAAGGTCAAGGTGGAGAGTTGTTTCTCCTGCAAGAGGGCGTGAAAGGGGAATTGTGGCATCTGGGGTGTTTGGGAACACACAGAGTTCTCAGTGGAGCTTTTCCAGCGTGAGTTACACCCTGCCTTGTGTGCTGGCAGGCTCCTGCTCAGCTGGAAGGTAAATTATTAGCTTAAATCCCTTTCCCTTCTGGTGATTTAGCAGCTTTTAGGACACCTCCAGCCTGCCTGAATTTGGATGGTGAGTCTGAACCCAGCCCTGCAAAGTCTGTGAAGGTAGGAGATAAAGAAAGGGCAGGAGAAACTTTGGTGGCAGGTTTGGACTTGACTCTTGGGGCCAGGGGGGATAATTTCCTAATTTGTTTCTGGGAAATCAATTGGATTTGTTCAGGTTTATGGAAGAAACTAACAGTTTATCCTTCACCAGCCTGTTAAAATTCCTTTCTCACAGCGGGATCATAAAATCTTTTACTTTCTCTTTGCTTGCAACAACAGGTTTTAATTTCTCTGTTTGTGGGATTTTGTTGCTGAAGTGGAAGGTACTTAGGAGCTCTCTGGAGTTTTCTTGTGGGGATTTCTCTACCCACAGACCCCTCCTGCATTATCCCACTCATAATAACAGGATTCCCAAGCACTCCTTCATTTCCAACTCTGCTTTACACGTTCTTTTCTGGAGGATTAATATGCTGGATAACCCCTGTGCATAAACAATTCAGGAGCAGATGCTGGAGAGCAAATGCAGTTAATGGACCCTGATGGTTTTTTTGCCAGTTTTATGGGACATGTTGCCTGAATTAGCCTGGGAAGCTTTTCTGCTCTTAAATATCAGAGCTCGATTTAATGTTTTGTGTTGTCCAAACATCTGCTGGACTTTGGAATCTCCTTAATGGCAATTGGAATGGGAGTGCCAGGATTGCTTTCCAGAGCTTGGATCTGGGTTTGTGTTGCTCTGTCTCCATCTTGCTGGCCTTCAGTTCAGGTTGGAGCAATCCAGGAATGATTCCCTGGGCATATTTCTGTATTAGGTTACAATATTTGTCTGCCTTACTGCAGGAGAAAGAGCTTAAATAACTGTTCTGAAACCAAATTTTAGATAGGCAGTGGCACCTCTGACAGTGGAAAAAATAATGGTGGTGCAGGCACGTGGGGGAAAGAAAAAGCCAGTCTGGATAAGAGCCTTTAAAGAAGAGAAAATAGGGAAGCAAGTGGAGATAATTGTCAGGGAAGATCGAGATGGAAGCAGATTGGGATGCTTTTGTGACCAGGATAAAGGAAAAAGCTTTTTGGTGAATATTGTGAGGAGGGCAGAAGAAAATGGACAAATTTCTCTGGCTGATGAAGAGATGAGGTCAGAAAAAAAAAAGTGAGAGCGTTAAATATCCCAAGATGCCATTTAGTGCTGTGTGTTCCACTCCTGGCTTTCCCCAGCCCCCATGAACAGGGATTGCTCTGGACCACCTGAGGCTGCAAATTCTCCATTCCTGTTTCCTGCAGGGCAGAAGCTGATCTGTGTACATATCTGAGAGGCTGGGTTTCATTTCCAGGAGGATGTAGATCTAAATTGTGTTTATGTTGGAGCAGCGAGCAGGAGAGGCCAGGAGGAGACCATGTGTGTAAGAGCAGGGCTGGATTCCCCATGGAGCAGAGGAGCCTTCCTGGGCATCTCTCCACAGCTGCTCTCTGCATCAGGCATGAAAAAAAAAAAAAGCAATTTAAATGTTCTTTAAAAAAGGTAACAACAGTAAAGTTCTGTTTCAAAGGATGGAAGGCTCCTTATCCACTAAATACATCCCATCAAGTAGATTCCTGTGATCTCCAGAGACCTTTAGGAGCTGCAGCTCACCACATCAAAGGAGTGTCCGTGGGGCTTGGAGTACAAACATGGAATATTCAGGTGCCATAGGGGGTTCACAAGGCTCTGAGTCCGTGTCCAGGGAACAGATATTCCCTTGCCAAGACACCATCTGAAGCTTCCGCCTTCCAGACAACTCTGCATCAAAGGTGACCTGAAATTTTTTTTTTAATGCATTAAAACATGTCCCAAACTTAAAAATTTGACTATACTGCCAAAGTCTGGGTTCAAGAATTTTCCCTCTGCTTAAAAGATGTTTCTTTGCAAAGTAAGTTTTGCTTGTCCTCACAGATTTTAAGCTCTGGGAACCATGGACCTCTCCTGGCACAGTGTCTGCTGAAATGGGACCTGAAGGCACCCACAGCAGGGGCCAGTTGAGAATGATCCACGCTCCAGTACTGGTGTGGCATCATCTGCTGGCTTCCCACTGCCAGAGGGTAGGGCTGGATGGGATATTGGGAAGAAATTCCTGGCTGTGAGGGTGATGAGGCCCTGGCACAGATTTCCCAGAGAAGCTGTGGCTGCATCTGGATCCCTGGCAGTGTCCAAGGCCAGGTTGGAAGGGGTGAGGATGAGGATTTCTCTCCTCTGCCCGTGGCAGAGTGATCAGGGTCCAGCAGTGTCCCCTCTGTGCTGAGTCAGGATCAATGCAGGTGACCCCATGGCCCTGGGAGCCCTTCCAGGATTGTCAGCCTTGGATCTCCCTCGCTGCAAGCACCCCAAGAGGTGGGATAAGCTGTCCATGTGTGTTTCCTGGCTTGCTGTGTGTGGGTAGGAGATGGGGACCTCAGGAGAGCTCAGCACCGTGGGGATTAAGGGGGACACCAGGCTCAGTCACACCATTTGCTGCCCAAAGTGCTGCAATGCTTTGACCAGGAATGGTTCCACCCTCTGGTGAAGTAACATTTCCCTGTTTTTCTGGGATAGTTTCCCTGATGGGATCTGGAATGGGGTCCTGTGCCAGGCAAGCAGCCAGCAGACGTCTCAGCAGCAGGATATTCTTCCCCTCCAGCCCTGCACTGTCAGGGGCAGCTGAATGGGGATGAAAACCAACATCTCCCACCAGCTTGGGGTGGTGAGGAGAAGTGGTTGATCCCTGAGTTGAAGGAATTAATTTGTTTTTTGATCATCTGTAGGGAAGAATCCAGCAGAACCCCCCAGTGCTGCTGGGATGGAAAGCAGGCGCCTGCTGTCTCAGAAATCTTGGAAACATTTTTCCTCTGGCCAGCATTGCTGGAGGCTTTCCTGGATTGGGTCTGTGCCAGCCTCGTTGTGCTCCTGTCCCCAGCTTGTCACCTGCCTTGCTGTGTCCCAGCAGATATGACAGAGCACTGCTGGCTCCTGATGGTGGGGAGAGTCACGACGTGTTTCTGTGTGTTCCTGTGGTTTGGCAGAGCTGCAGAAATCAGCATTTCCTTCTGTTTTATGGATCCCCCTCCCCTTCTGTCAAATGGCAATAACTGCATAAAGTGCCTGTTCCCATGAGGGAACAATTTGGTGGCATTCAGGAGTTGCTGAGTCTTGTACAGCTTCTGCTGGTCCAGCCAGTTCTTTGAAAGTTGGAGTTTTTGGGTACTTTTTTTTTTTTTTTTGTTCAAATAGCAGCTTGCAAGGGGCCAGAAACTGTTGTGACAGTGCTTCTAAAATCCTTAAGCTGCTTGAATCACTCCGAGGAGCCAGGCAATAAAAGAGCTGGAATAAAATGTATCCCACAATGTCCTTCACTTCTGCTGACAACTGCAGTTTAAATTACTGGTGCAACCTTTTAGCATGGCTGGCTTGTAAAAACTAATAAAATATAAAATGAAGTTAGAACAGCAACTTGCCACCCCTTCTCTGGTAGAGATAAGGGAGAAACCACCCTTAGTTTTTGGGGTGAGCCTGTGCTGGGGTGCTGTTATTGCTTTAATGACGGTGAACAGAATAAAATATTAATATATGCTGGGATTTTTACATCATATTAATTATATAGTGTTTATTAGACATGGACTTTCACTTTAATCATAAAGTGGCATTTATTCTATGGAGAGTCTAATGTTTTCCAGAGCTTATGTTAAAATTAGGCTTTTTTAAAAGAACTCTTAAACTCTCTTCTAGTGAAAGGTGTCCCTGCCCATGGCAGGGGGTTGAAATGAGATGAACTTTGATTTTCCTTGTAATGTAGACAATTCTGTGACTCTTAGGAGAGTGGTTTGTTTGACTGATAGATTTGGGCATCCCATTGCTATAGTCTTTGATTCCTTGGCTCCTTTGCCCCAAGTGGCTGGAGTTTCAGGGACTCAAAATAATCGGTGGCTTTGAAGAAAAAAAAAACCACCATATTTTTATTTTGTAAACTGTCAGCATTCCAAGCTTGCCATGAAACATCTCCAGACCTGGGAGAGGCAGCGAGGGCTGTGCAGCTGCTGCGCTCATGCAGCGTGGGTGAGGTTCGAAGTGGGTATTTCACAGGTCACGTTGAAATGAAACCCTCAGCTGTGGCTGTTGAGTAACATCTTCACTCCTGATTTCTGGAGAATTCTGGAAAAAAAAACCAACTTTGCAATCAGGGAAGGAAGGAGGAGTAGAAGGGTCGTGGCTGTTTTTGTTTGTGCAAACATTTTGTAGCCGTGTGGGGATGGAACCGCGCCAGGACCTGCAGCCTGCCAGGAGAGATGAGCTCCCATCGTGATACATTTCTTTCTTTGTATCCCGAAGATGTGGGCACTGGGGAAGTGTTTTGCCAGCTGAAGTGAAGGGGATGGAAGGGGATGGAAGCAGCCTTTATAAGCAGCACCAGCCTCCAAGGACCAGCCCTGACTCCCTGCCGGGAGCTGGGACTGGGCAGAGGCTGCGAGTATGGAACACATTAGTGAGAGTCGGGGTGGGGAGAGGGAGGTTGAGATGCTCTGCTGTCCCAGAGGCTGTGTAGGAGGATAAAGGCAGGATGTGGATGGTCCTTTTTGTTTTAAAACAAAGGGAAATACCACTGACAGCCAAGGCGTTGTCTGCCGAAGGATAATCCTGGAGCCTCGGACTTTTCTTAACAAAAGGTATTTTATTTTTTTAAATTTTTTTTTAATCTGTTTGTCTGCTGAGATCAGACGAGTTGTTTGCAGCAGAGGTGTGGCTGAGAGAGGATTTGAGCTAGGGAAAAAGCTGGATGAAGAATAGGTGGGAATTGCTGGGCTTGAAGCTGGACTTGGTGGGTTCGTAGTGTATCATAGAACAAGTCAGGCTGGGTGGCTTGCAACGATCCTTTTGGACCTTGGCACTCATGAAACAATGGAGATAATGATTTTATTTAATATTTTGTGGGAAATGATCTCATGGACATAACCTGAGAGCTGTCAATTATCAGGTGTTGTACAGGAAGAATTTTGTGTGAAGTGAGCTGAGAATGCCTGGAAGCAGGCTCAGAACTGATGGAGCAGGGAGCTGATGACCCACATCTGATCCCTTTTAGATTTGCAATATCCCTTCTCCAGGTGGTCTCACTTGTGCCTGATTCCCCCTTTAGTGTCCTTCAACCTCCCCCACTTCCCAGCAGCCTAAATTGTCAAACTTGTGTGAGCTTCTAGGCTTAAGACCATGTCATAAGTCACAGAATCCCAGAATGGTTTGGGAGGGAAAGAATCTTAAAGTTCATCTCATTCCACTCCCTGCCATGGGCAGGGCCACCTTCCACTCTCCCAGGTTGCCCAATCCCTGTTTGGAGAGGTCCAGAGGGAATGTTTGTGTCTGAGTGCCTCTCTTGCATGATGCCTAGAGGCCATTCATAACTTATTTCTTGAGTCCATGTGGTTTTGTCTGTGTTTTTCTGTTAAACAGGAGGGAAACCCTTGAGATCAGCATTGGGAGAAAGAAGAGAGGTGGTGAAGGAGTCGATGTGGAATGTGGGACAGGTCTGAGCCAAGGAGCTGAGGGACAACAGGTAAAGCACATAGGAGCACTGCAGTGCTAGGCTGCCCCATGCCTGGGGTTAAGTTGCTTCTTCCCTTGCTGGATTTTAACATAATTTCCCAAAACATCTCACACCCTTCTAACAACACTCTCCTCCTCCTCCCCATAGTTCAGTTGAAATAATGGTGAGATGAGGAAAGCTTGTAAAATAGGGCAGGACCAGCACAGTATCACCCCAGAGCTTTAATCAACTCCCTTACATACTTTTTGGCCATCGTCTCTTCCATTTAATTATCCATTAATTGCTGAAAGTTTTAGCCAAATTCATTTGGCAGAACTGCAGGTGAAGAAGCAGCATTTCACAATATTCTGGTTTCAGCAGTTTCAAATTCTGATTTTAAAAGCAGTGTTGAATGTCACTAATGGTCTGAGCTCAGTATCTGAGTGCCTTGGGATCCAAATCCCTGCACACAGCTCAGGGGGAAGTTGGGCTCTGAACATTTTTCTTCTTTAGCATCATTCTCTGGGCAGATTCTTGTCCCCAGACTCTTTGTAATTGAGGTGTGAGGCTTAGTCCATGGGTGCTGATCACAGCTCCTGCGGGGGTGTGTGCCTGCCTGGGAGCCTTCCAATCTCACTACAGAGGCTGGAATTGCTGCCAGCAGCACATTTCTCCTTCCTCAGTTTTCTTCTCACTCCTGTAAGGAAGCCAGAGGATGAGATGATTTTGTGCCCTGTGCTGAAGTCCTTCAGGCAAACTCAGGCTCTGGAGTATTGTCAAAACTGCTGATCAGTTTGGGTTCCAGCAAAGGTGTCAAGAGTGAAGCAAAGGAGTCACTCCTGCCTGTTCTAGGGAATGGCACTCCTGGCACAGGGACACAAGGACACCATGAGGCTGTAGCATCCTGCACAGAGCTACTCTGTCAGGCCAAGTTTTGGAGTGGAAGCAGCGTGTGGATTGTGACTGGGAGCCACCAGAGTTACTCAAGTCTGGCTGCTAAATCTGACTTTTGCTCTTAGGAAAACTTGGATGAAGTGTGAGGGGCTGTGGTACAGCTCAAAGCACATTAGCTGCTCTCAAGGTCCCTTTTGGCCATGAACTCTGCTCCTCTGTGAAGAGATCACAGCTGCAGCTCTCATGACACAGGGCCAGTTCAAGGTCCTGTTTTGACTCCCTGTCAGAGGATTTCTCCAGGATCACCGTGTCCCTGTGTGCCGTGCTTGGAGCATCTGCTCCATGTATTCTTGGGCTGAACTGCTTCCAGCAGGCTTAGCAACTGTGCCTGTGATTTCCTGCAGGAAATCCAACCATGCAGGATGGTGTTTAGCTTATGGGACTGTGACTATCAAACCATCATGGCATTCTTAAGTTGCCTTTTTTATTTTTTTTTAAACCTGTTAGCTGTCTCCCCACCCCCAACCCCATATCTGTGCATCTATGGAGTTTTTTTCCCTGCTTTATTCAAGTGAAAGAGTAAATCCTTTTTGATTTATTCCAGAGCAGCCCTCGAGCTCAGCTCTTATGAGAGCCTGCTGACTTGGAGTTCAAAAGATCTCACATCTTTGAGGCCAGGCTGTGGTCTCCCATCTTGCCTCAAAGTTAAACTGAAAGAGAAAATTCCTTTTCTTCTTACAAAGAAAATCATCATGCTGTGTAAGGGAATCAGACTTACCTGGAGCAGCAGAGAATGCCAACATGCAGAATTCCAGGTTAAAATCTGGTTGTTTAGCAAGGCTTTATTTTCAAGCACTGAGCACGTTGTTTAGGAAGTGTTTTATGGAGATAAATACTCCTTTAAAAACAGTTCTGTTGCCTGGCTGGGATCCAGCCTGTGATCCTACATTAAAGCATTTTTTGGGTGTTTAAACCACTACATTACCACGGTGGCTAGAAATGGTAGTTCTTATCCCTAAGTTTCTGCAGATCTGCAGGGTTAGATGAGCCATTAGGAAGAAATTCTTTACTATAAGAGTGGTGGTAAGGCCCTGGAATAGAATTCCCAGAGAAGTTGTGGCTGCCCCTTGGATCCCTGGAAGTGTCCAAGGCCAGGTTGAACAGGGTTTGGAGCACCCTGGGATAGTGGAAGGTATCCCTGCCCATGGCAGGGGGTGGAATGGGACAATCTTTAAAGTCCTTTCCAGCCCAAATCATTCCATGATTCAATGAGGTGCAGACATATCTGGCATATATATGTGTGTGTGTGATTTATATACATACATAGAGCAAAATAAACCTGTAAGAACTATTTATATCCTATTTCACTTCCACAGGGCCCTGCTTAGTCCAGATTTATGCAGTTGTGGCTGCATCTGTGAGCTTGGAAGGGCAGAGGTGATGGATGGAAGACTTTCAATAACTGTAGGGACCCTCCTTTTGAGATCCAGCTCCTCTGAGCAAGGTGACCTTGGCTCTGCTTCTGACTTGGAAATCCAGCCCTGCAGGGGGAAGGAGATGCTGATCCACAGAGCAAAGCCTTGGCCAGACAGCAGCAGAAGAGAAAGCTCAGGTTGGGCTGGTGGAGATTACAGCACATGTGAGGATGTCAGGCTTGCAGTTGAAATGATTGGTGCTCTCCCAAATTTGAATTTCCACCTGGGAGTGGTGTATCTGTTTTTTAAAAAGCTCCTGGTGTGGCATGCTGGGGAGAGAATCAGCTTTTTTACCTGCCTCCAAGCAGCACAAAGAATTGGCAGCACAAGTGAGAGCTCAGGTAGCCCTCACAGGTGTGAGGAAAATCTCACATGATGTTTTGCCAGCCCTTCTCAGCAGAACTCTTCCAGAAATCCTTTCTTTCAAAGTTTTTGGGCCTGTGGAGAGCGTGGATGGGAACACCTTGGTGTTTTACACCCCTTCCAGGAAAGAAAATGTGTAGAAAGCTGAAACTGCACTAATTCTGTGGCATGGGTGTTTACAGTAAAGCCACACAGCTCAGGTGACAATAAATGACAGGTAGCAGACTGGCTCTTCTGCTGTTCTGTCCCCACTCATCCTGCTCTTTTCTTCAGCAGAAAAAACCCACATTCCGACCTTCTCCCGTGTTCTGAGCAAGCAATAAAGTAGGAAAATGTTTTTTCCCCAAATCTAATTTGGAACATGATGACTGGACCATTCTTAAACAGCTTCCAACTTAACCATAAAGAAACAAAGTGCTTGGCAGGAGCCTCTGTACATAATTTAGATCATAATCAGATGCATTAACACATTTTATATGGATCTCATGGGGGCCAGGGAGATGAGGTGTGCTGGGTAATTTCTTTCCAGATTTCTTTACCTGATTGTTTATTACTCTTGGGGACTTCATTTGTGGTCCAAATGTCACCAGCAGAATCCTGCTGCTTCATGTGCCTGCATTCAGAGTAGCTGCTAGTGAGGCTTCAAATTCCTTAATTGCTGTGTTCTCCTCAGTCTTTCCATCAGTGGTTGTCAAAGGGAGGATGGGGAGGGAGAGAGGGAAGGGAACAAAAGCAAGGACCCAAATCCTGCAAATTGCTGAGCTTCCCTCTGAAAGTTTGTGCCTGGAGCTCGATGGGAGGGAAGGTGCTGAGAGTGCTCCGTGTTTCCCACTCAGTACAATCAGGAGCTGCTGCTGGAGAGCTGTATGGGGGAAAGACTTCCTCTCCCTCCCTTTCCCTTTGAGATGTTCAACATAAGCAGCTCTAATTTTATAAATCTGAAAGCTTTTCAACACTCAGAGACGAGAAATGATCGTGTGTCTCTCGCGTTGCTTGATTGTTTTGCCATGAATCCACCCATTCCCAAGACATCCTTGTGAAAATCTCTCCTTTGACAGAAAAATCTGTTGCTGCTTTGAAAAGTGATGTTTTGGATGTCTTTCTGCTCTGCTGGTTTGTATTATCCCCACAGAAGGTGGGAAGTTCCCTGTCACTTCAACGTCTCCTTTATGCATGCTGGAGTAATAACTCTCCCCGGGTTCATGGGATTTATTTGTTACTGAATGCCATGGAGTGGTGTAAAGCTGGGATTCCCAATCATTCCCCAGCCAGGGGCCAGGCTCTGCTCCCAGGTGGGTGCACAGCTCAGGTTTGGGACATGAGGGGGCTGCTCTGTTCACTCTCTCATCCAGGCTGGAACCATCCAATGGTGGCCTCAGCCAGCAGCCGTTGATGCAGAAGTTGGCACATGAATCAAACCTCCAAGGCAAGTCAGATGTGGCCTGGGTGTTTGGGCAGGTGACAAAGTTCAAGAGCATGAAAGTGGCTGGCTTACACCCCTGGATTTGTCCAGAGAACAGGCATTGGGACCACAGCAGCCCATACCAAAACCACAGAGCTCCTTCTTCCCCTTTTTCACTGATAATGGTACTGAAAACCACCCCAGGCCAGAGGAGAAGCTTGGATTTGTTTGCCTCAGGTTTTTTTCTCTTTAATAATTGTTTATCAACATCAGGTGATGATGCAACAGCATCCCAGATTAGCTGAGCTCATAATGTGGCTTTTACCACAGAGCATAATGATGATGGAGAAATGAGCATCCTTAAAAATCAGCATTGATGGGGTTGCTGAATTTCCATTTTGTGTACTGAGTGAATCCATGTGTCTCACCCTGTAACTCCAGTGCCTTGTGCTGTTGAAATGCCCACAGGGAGAGGGGAGAGGGTGAGGATCTGAGTAACCTGGGGCCTCTCCCACGAACTCCTGCCTTTCCCTGGGTTTTCCAGCTAAGTACTGAGGAATGGTGTTACTTGCAGGATATTCTCCCTCAAGATATAAAAGTTAAGGTTGTTTTGCTCTCCTGAGCAAACCCTTTCATGTCCACCTCGTGATTCAAAATTGGCAGGAGAGCATCACAGCAGCCTGATCCAGGCCCCAAAGGGTTTGTGTGAGCAGGACAGGCAGGAATACACAATAAGGAGAAAATATCCCCAGTCCCTTTGCTATTTATAGCTATGTCACAAGCAGTTTCCTTGCTCCCAGTGCCCAAGTTCCCAGCTGGGATTGATGAATTCTCCTTAGGTCAGTGGCACACACACTTTGGACAAGCTTGATGACTTCAGGGTCCAGCTGCCAGAACTGCTGCTGAACAGGAGGAATGAGGAATTCTCTTTAGTACAGTAATATACTCTGCTACTTTAAACTGACAGAGGGCAGAGTTAGTTTGGATTTTAGAAAGAAATTCTTTACTCATAAGGTGGTGAGGTCCTGGCACAGGTTGCCCAGAGAAGCTGTGGCTGCCCCTGGATCCCTGGAAGTGTCCAAGGCCAGGTTGGATGGGACTTGAAGCAACCTGGGATAGTGGGAGATGTTCCTGCCCATGGCAGGGGGTAGAACTGGATGATTTTTAAGGTCCTTCCATCCCAAACCATTCTGTAATTCTGTGATTCTGTATGGGGGGGATGCTCCTTACATATCACAAGGAATGGAATAGACAGAAATAAGGCAGAATGGGAAAGATGAAACAGCTCTTCTGGTGGTTGGGAATGGGAATAAAGTGCATTTTTCTGTATCAGGCAGAAGGATGCTGCCTGTTGTGAACATGTGTGGTTGCCCTCCTCTGGTTGAAAACAGAACGACCTCCCAAGACTGGAGACTTTTTTTTGGGGCAGGATTGTTGTGTTTCTTCAGAGTGACTTCGAAAACAAGATCATTTTAGAGGCTGGGAATTGATCAGTGCCACGTCTCACCTTTCATCTGCAAAGCCACCTTGGGCCAAGGGGCAATTTCTGAGCTGCTGGAGGAGGGTGAGTTGTGCAGAGCTAAGGGATGCACCAAAGCTAGAATGTGTCACTAAACATGGACAAACTCTGCAGGGGTGGGTGCAGGGTGGGCAAGGCTTGGAGAGGCTGCCAAAACACAGCTTGCTGCAAGATGTGGCTGTGAGGAATCTGTCACTGAGGCCTGGTGACCCCCTGTCACACCTCAGAACAGGAAGCTGACCCCTGCCTGCCTCTCTTCTCAGTGAAGCTGGCTTGAGTAATGCATCAGGCTGAGAATTACATGACAGATTTCATTAACAAATCATTTGCTGACCTTCCATTTTATGAAAATAGTCTGAAAGTGAGTTTATCAGCAGTTAGCTGTTCCTGCAGAGAAGCAGAGGCTTAGAGGATTTAAGGGAACTGCATCCAGCACTGGTGATTTCCACTCGGGTGTGTTAGACCATGTCCTTGAAGGCTGCTGATACTAAGTCAGGTAATCCTGGTCAGCAGAAAAACTGGCTTGTGCTGTGGGATTTTTTTTTCCATCTGGATCAGGACCAGCAAAATCAGGGAGATAGCTGTGTGCCTTGCAAGAGTGTCTTAAAGACAAAACCTCTGCTCTGCGTTTGGAGCCGTTTCAAAATGTGAATCCTAGGAACTATAGATTTTGTCTTCTCTGGATTTTGGCAAGACAGTTGTCGGAGCAGCTGAAAGGGAGATGAACCTGAGAGGAGCTTTTGACTTTGGTGAAACTCAATAGTTACTTTCCAGTAACAGGGAGGCATTAAAAAAATTGCCCAAACCTGGTGACATCTGCAATTCGGACAGCATTGATGCTTTTTTTTTTTTTTTTTTTAAAGCAATCCATGCTTTTTTTCTCCCACTACAGCAACCAGACAGGATCCAGGGTAGGATGTGCACACCTTGTGTATCTCTCTGCGTGTTGGATACATGGAAGGAAATGATTGTGTAGTGGTTGAGCAGAGAGCTGGTCCTTAGAAGGCTGTGTCTTAAATGTCTTTTAATGCCAGCCCAACCCATTCAATCTCACAGTGTTGCAGTCATGAATATTTTATCACCTCCTACAAGTATTAAGTCCTACAATGCCACTAAAACACATTGAATTTTAGTGTGAAAGTGGTGTAAGTGTCTTAACTGAGGAGATGTATTCCTGTGTGTCCAGAGGTAAACATTGGAGAAAGGGAAGCACAGTGTGCTGGGAGGCTCCTTGCTGCCACCAGCTCATACATCCAGTGAAAAGCTTATGAAGAGTTATTTTTGTTATCTATTACAGCTTTAACTAGTTCACGTATCTCCAGGAAAGGCTTCCACCTTCTCTCTGGAGTTTCTTTGAATTGTAGAACAAACAAGTTTGGAAGGGATCTTTGGCGATCTTTAATTCAATGTCCTGCTTTGGGCAAAGGTAGATGAGATTGCTGAAGGCTTTGTCCAGTTGAGGTCTGACTGTGCTGGGCTGGAGGGTCCACCAGCTCTCCAGGCTCCTGTTCCCTTCATTAGTTTTCCTACTGAATATCCACAGAGGAGACTACATCAGAAACCTTGCTGCTGTCAAGGTAAGCAACATCTGCCAAGAATGGTTTTGAGAAAACAAATCAATGAGGTTCAGTTTGCCCACAGCACATCTTCTTACCCTTCATGGCCATGGGAATGGATTCCAGGAGGATTTGCTCCATCCATCCCTGCCCACAGACTTCAGCTGGCAGCAGGGTGTTTCTGTCCTCTTTATTCCAGGGACAAACCCTCTGCAGAGAGTGAGTTTGTGCTGTCAAAGTTAATACTCGGAAAGGGAGTGCAGGTAACCTTGGTTTCCTCTTGACTTGGCTGCTCACGAGCTTTCATTGCCTTCTCTAATAAAGCCTTTACAATTGCTTAGAGACACTTAAAGTTGTTAATGTTTAAATAAAGGGATTAATTTCAGGCCTCCTGCTGCTAAACTTGTGTGTTTGAATTTTGAGGAAGTGCCTTTTCCCCGTGAGGTGTGAACGGGCTCGGCAGAGCGGCTCCCTTTGATCAGATAAATGGACTGGAACTTGTCATGAGGAGCCACTGAACTCCTCAGCATCGATCTGCACTTGCCAGGCAATGGAAACGATTAAAATGGCTCCATGAAGAGTAAATACAGTGGGATCTTGGGGCATGGATATAGGCAGGTGCCTCAGGAACGCCAGCCCTTTAAACCCATTCCTGCTGCTGATTTTATTGATGATTGAATTGGTATTTTAACACTTCCATGCCTTCGTTTCCCCACCTAAAAATTACTTGTGTCTTCCTTTTGGGTTATTGAGATTGGTTGACACATATAAAAGTTGTCAAGGTAGCGTGCCAAGCTCACACAAACTATTTTATTTTTAGTGTCTTTTGAAATCTTGGAGTTTTTGTTCTCCCTTTTATCTGTCTCTTTCTTTTTAATCACACCAAATGGAAATAAATTCAATCACAGCTGGTGCTGGAGAAGAATCATTAGGCTCATCCAGCTGGCTGTCTCGAGGCCAGAGCGGGATTGTTCCCTACATTGCATTTCCAAAGTATTTTATCTCCTCTAGGCCTGTGTTTGTGGAGTGATGAGCTCTTTTCACTTCTGTCATCGATCCCAATGGGAAGGGCTATTTTTAGGTGGCTGTAAGTAAATGGACATCAGGCACTGTGGAAAGGGGATTGGGTTATTTTTGGAAACCCATCAGCAGCCGTTCTGGCAGGTCCTGCTGAGGGATTTGTCTTTGGCTGGGCTGTCTCAGGTTGTGGTATCTGTTCCCAAGGTTGTGAACCTGGTTTCTTGGATGTCAGCTGCACTCTGAATGTGGAATTAGCAGCTGCTGGAGATTGTGTTGGTGGCATCAGTTTCTGGGATTGAATTCCCCCTAGGCCAGGTTGGATGGGGCCTTGAGCAACCTGATCTAGTGAGTGGCAGGGGCTAGAATAAGATGAGCCTTAAGGTCCTTTCCAACCCAAACCAGTCTGGGATTCTGGGATTCTAAACCAGCCTGGCTGGGAGGGATGCAGGGTGGTGGTTGAGCTGGAGATTTTGGGGCAGAAGATGAGATTGGCTTCGGGGCAACGTGGGAAATGCATCTGGAGTGGAGCCAAGCCATGGAGATGATCTCACAGTTGGAGCCCTTGATAAATGTCCAGACTTGGCGTCTGTCAGTGGCCACACAGCAGGTTTTGGGGTGCACTTGGGAGTTTGGGATTGTTTTGCATCAGTGGATTGCAGAAGGGCGATGTTTTCTTGGTTTTGCTTAGTCCTTTTCATAAAGAATTTTGTTATGTGAAAACATGGTTTAGGGTGGGCTTGGCAGCACTGGGTTGTTAGTTGCACTCAGTGATCTCAGAGGGCCTTTCCAAACTTGATGATTCTGTGATTCCAAGATACCATCAACATTTTGGGACAGCTGTGCTACAGTTTTTGTGTGGAGCTGATGCTGCTTGGAGCCACTGGGCTCTCCAGTTCCTTGGCTGTGAATGTGCAGGTTGGAATCTGGGGGCAGTGACCAAATCAATGCCATTGCTGTGGAGGGCTCAGAAAGTCTGAGCAGAAAACCTCCTGTGGAGGATTTAGCTGCACATTATCTTCTCTTTCTGCCTCAGCAAAGCCCCAAATCTAATTTCAAAGGTCAGAACATGCTCACACCTGGGTGTGCCCAGCCTTTTATAGAGTGGTTGAAGGCCATTTCCTAAAATTAGCTGCTGCAGGGGAAAGCTGATACTGGCTCCATATCAGACTCTTTCCAAAGCTCTGGGTGATCATTTACTTGATGGGCTCCTATTGAAACTCGTGGGTAAAAGGTAGAGAATGGAAGAAGACCAGAACCTGATGCTGCTTCCTAACTGGGAATTAAAATCATGTGGGGTTTTGGGCAGAATTCCTCTTCTTGGTTGTTTTTGGAGGTGTTCTTTTGTTTTCTTGAAGCTTTACCAGGCAGGCCAGTGGCCTGCCTTTACAATCAGACTTATTTTTGTTTTCCTCAAACTTCCTGGTGATCCAGACATGCTGGGGAGCTCTGGGAAGGGGAACATGTGACTCTGAAGGAGGCTGAAATGGTAAAGCACAGTCAGATCTGCTAAGCAACAGCATTGACACTTTTAAATAAATCTGCTGTTGACTAATATAGAGTGACATATTGAGAGCAATTAAAAAAAAAAAGAAACGAGGCACAAATTTGGGAAATGAGTGGAATGGGAACAGAACAAAGATGTTAGAAAGGACGCTGGATAAAAGAGAGGGAGGGCTGCTCCATAAAAGGAGTTTGCTGGAGAACCAGGGTATCCATCAGGAAGGGGGAGACAATAGCAGAAGTGCAGATTTCTGCTGAAATTATCCCTTGGCAGAAGAATCCTTGTATTTCTGCTTCCCTGCCAGCTTTGCTGGCTGCCAGGATTGAAAAGATTTGTACTGCCTGGTGCAGAGAGGAGCGTGTGGTGGGCTGTCAGGCAGCTTAGAGAAGGTAAGGTGGCACTTCTTGTTCCCATGGTGGCTTTGGGACTGTTGTTCCTTTGGATCTGCTGTGATTTGGGTGTGAGTCCTGTCATTCCCATCCCCCTGGATGGGTGTAGTGCTGGAGAAGGGAGCAGAAACTGAACCAGTAAGGATTGGGTTTGAAGCTGGTGAAAGGAAATCCCTTAAAATCACAGAATGGTTTGTATGGGAAGGAACCTTAAAGCTCATCCCATTCCACCCTTTTGCCATGGGCAGGGACACCTCCCACCATCCCAGGCTGCTCCAAGCTCTGTCCAGCCTGGCCTTGGACACTTCCAGGGATCCAGGGGCAGCCACAGCTTCTCTGGGCAACTTGCAGAGCTCATCTGTGGAAGCTGCTGCTGCAGGAAGCTGTGAAACTGAGTGTTTGGTGTGTTTTTCCTTCCCCCCCCCTTTTTTTTTTTTTAACAGTTCAGACTCTGTACTATTGAGAATGTCTGTGATTAATTACTTAAAAAAAAGATATTTTGGTGGACAGCTGCTGTTCTTCAAGGGCCTACAACTCCTATTTGTTAACGGTATGGGGGAAATTGTCCTGAATAAACTGTTCCATGACTATGATGTATGGTTATTTTACACCAAAGCAGCTGGAAATGAGGAGTGAGGGGTTGAAGTGAACGGATCATTGGCTTGATCTAATACAACCAGCCTAGTGCTTCCTTAATATTTTTTTTGGATTCTCTACAGAGGCCAAATTGAGTTGTGAATTTTGTGCCCATCTTAATGAATTTGTTCCAGGCCGATGCTTTCGTGTCCATCCGTGTGGCACGTTCACAGTGCAGCTGTGCTTGCCAGCAGCTCTCCCAGCCTCTGGGAATGGCTCCCCTTTTCCTGGCTGGCCATCAGGTGTTTACTCTGGCCACGAGCAGCCTTTGTGCAGTGGATGGCAATAGAAAACTCACCCACTGTCCAGCCTGGGATGGTGTGAGGCTGAAAGGGAGAGAGCTCTGCTGTCCCTCCGGGAAATTTTGTGCAATCAGAACCATTTGTGGCTGGATGAAATGAGAGAGAGATGGCACAGCTTGAGATGCTGGGGCTGGCTCTTCTGTCCATAATAACTGCTATGAATGGCCAGAAGAGGCGTTTGTGGATTGCTCATCCATTAGCACCTCTCAGCATCTATTTTCCAAACGGTCCCTGAAGTGAGCTGGAACAAGTGCCGTGAGTTGGAACCAGTCTGATCTTTGGGATGATGGCTGAGAGACAGCAGCTTGAGTTGGAAGCAGTTCCTTCATCTGCATGAGCCTTGTGCTGGCACTGTGGCCCATTTTTTGAGCTGCTCTGAGGACATTTGGCCCCTCTTCCCTGCAAAAATAGCTGCTGTGTGTCGGAGATTCCTGCCTCAAGGATTTGGGAGCCAGAGGAGCTCCACCCTTCCTAAATCTGCCCTCTCTGCTGACATTTGGATTCCCTCCACCCTGTGCTGTGGACAGGCAGGAGGGATTGTATGGTGAGGGTTATTTGGGTGATCTCTGGAGTGCAGGGTGTATCCACAATATCCATGGTTTTTCTGGGACTTTTCCCTCCTGGCCATGGAATCACATTTGTGATGTGAACTATTCAAAGCCCTACGAACAAGCTCTGTCCTGAACATCCTGCTGCCAATCCAGGGAAGCTGTTAAACCATTAACTCTGCAAAAACTTGGCTGCTTTGAGGTGCTCAGTGACAGCACCAGTCTCACCACTTGTGGCTGAAGCATTTGGATTTGGTGTGATTGCAGCACACAGATTGTCTCAAAGCCACAAGGTATTCATTGGCTTTCATGTTTGATACCAGTTAATACAAATTTCCTTTAAAAGACACATTGCTTAGCATTGCTTAGCATTAGATGCTCTTTAATAGTTGTCAGAGGGTTCTGATAAAACAGGGCTTTGGCATCTGCTCTTACCTGTTAGTCTTCCAATAAGTGTTGAATCCATCAGCTGTTTGCACTCAAATTTGAGTTTTTGGAGCTCCCCAAAGCAGTAACTCTGTATAAATGGCCTGAAAATAGGGAACTGAGGCTCTTTAAGGGGTACTGGAGAACCCCATGGAAAACTGAAGGCATCAAACACTAAGAATTCAGCTTCATTTGTGCTGCTGTTCCCAGAACTCATGGGGGTACGTTGACACCACAGATACTTTCCTCAAAATACTGTGCTGAGCATTGCAGGGCCATTAGAAGCAATTGACTAAATTAATAATCATCCCAGCTCTTTCTCCAGCTAAGAGGACACCATTAGGTTCAGGAGAGCAGCTGGAAAGTACATTTGGACCAGGCTTTAAGTTTGACAGGTTTTGGGTTTCAAAGGCATTTTAAAAGTGCTCCCCCAGCTCACAGCAAAGTAATGCTTTGCTGCCTTGGCCTGGAAGGCAGCGTGGAAGCTAAAAAATCTATTAGTGAGTTTCAATTTACTCAGGATAAATCCTTCCCTGAGGATTGCTCTTGTTCTCTGGAATTACAGGGTTTGGCATGATAACGTTTTTCTCCTTAATTTGTCCCTTTTGCACTTTTTTGGTGCGAGCAGGGAAAGGAGCAGCAAAACTCCAGCAGGAGAGAGGTCGAGGGTTCTTTTGGACCAGGAGCTGTGTGAAGGGTGCAAGAAGGAACAGTGAGGCAGCAGAGCTGTGGGAGAGGGAGAACAGGAGAGACCCAAATGGGTGGAAATGGGATTTGGACAGCAGGGAAAAGCTGGTGAGAGAGGGGGGCAAAGGAAACGATCTCAGCAGCTGCATTTTGTGCGGCCACTCCTGTATCCTGCAGCTGTTCATTAGAAATTCTGTTTATGCCATAGGGAGTTTTGGAGTCTCTGAAGCTGACACAGTTTTAATAGACAAAGACATTTTGAGTGCAGCACATCTGCTTTGGGATGCTAAGAAAGAGGCTCCATGCAGTAGTGCCATTGGTTGAAGCATTTCGTCGTGCTTTTTTTTTTTTTTTTTTTTTTTTTGTAAGGCCTCTCTTTTATCCTAAAAAGTAATTTTTGAGGTCAAAAGAAGTGCTGTGTTAGCTCATTAAGTTTGCAGCCCTTAAACTGAGAGTCCTGCTGTATTCTTCATAATATCCCCGGGTTCCAGCCCTGGGAGCAGGTGGAATTACCTCTGACTTGGAAGGACCCTAAAGCATTTCCCAAAAGTGGCCATCACAGAGGTGTGAAGCACAAGCACAGGCCTGGGGCAGGAGGGTGTTACTCCAGAGCAGAGACCTCCTTTGATTGATGCTGCATTATTGAATATTTGGTGAGTGGGTCTTAAATTGATCAATTTATTTCTCAGCAGGCTCAATCTAACCCTGAGCTTAACTTGTATAACCCGTGGCTTTCCAAAACCCATCTCATCTTGCTCGGTGATTGAATCCACCTTGTGCAGCCGAAAAGTTAATTCCTTCCTTCACCTTCAGTGCTGGTCAAGTTCCTTGGATCACTCCTAACCTCTCTCTCAGCCCTCCAATAAACAGAACAGTGTCACTTTGCCCTTCCTAACTGCTGTTATTGCCACATCTACTCTGCAGTGTCTTCTGGAGATTTTTTTACCTTCCCGTTTTGGTAGGAGCATTCTCCATGCATGTTCTGAGTGGAGTTTGCCATCTCCCATCCTGCCTTTTCCAAGGGCTGGCTGTGTCAGTCTTCTCCAGCCAGAAACAGCTTGAGAAGAGCATTGTTTGTCGTGTTTCTTTCTGATCTCTTGGAAGGGAAGCTCTGGGTACCAGTGACAAGACAGAGCACAGCGGGTGTCGAATGATCCGTGACCCAGCATCCCAAATCCAAGCGGCGGCGCTTTGTAGGAATTTAATTACCATGGATTGTGCTGCTGCTTATCTCCTATCATCCACTCTGCTGCTGCTTAATGACTTCATTAGGCACACACACAAACCTCATGTGCCATGTTTGGTCTTCTCGGTGGGTTTTGAGGTATTTGGCCACGTCCACAGCTGCAAGTCCTGGGTAGTGGAGTGTCCTGCAGGGGCCATCATTAGGTTTTATAGAATCCCAGAATGGTTTGGGTGGGAAGGACCTGAAAGCCCATCTCATCCCACTGCCTGCCATGGACATGGACACCTTCCACTATCCCAGGTTGCTCCAAGCCCTGGTTGAGCTTTGCTCAGGAGGGAGAAATGGAGATATACAGAGGTACTCCAAGAGCTGGAGCTCCTCTGCTCTGGAGCCAGGCTGGGAGAGCTGGGGGTGTTCACCTGGAGAAGAGAAGGATCCAGGGAGACCTCAGAGCCCCTTCCAGAGCCTAAAGGGGCTCCAGGAGAGCTGGAGAGGAATTTGGGACAAGGGATGGAAGGACAGGACACAGGGGATGACTTCCCACTGTCAGATGACAGGGATAGATGGGATATTGGGAAGGAATTCTTACCTATGAGGTTGTTGAGGCCCTGGAATAGAATTCCTAGAGAAGCTGTGTCTGCCCCTGCATCACTGGCAGTGTCCAAGGCCAGGTTGGATGGGGCTTGGATCAACCTGGGATAGTGGAAGGTATCCCTGCCCATGGCAGGAAGTGGAATGGGATGAGCTTTAAGTTCCCTTTCATCCCCAACCATTCTGGGATTTGAATTTCCAGCTTGCTTTGCAATAAACTGTGGGATAAAACCCCACCTGTATAAATATGAGTGATACAACACTTCAGGTAATTTAATTTTTTTGGTGTGATTGATCAGGCTGTCTGGAACAGAACAGCTCCCATTCAGATGGTGATGAAGCATCTCCAAAAAGTGCAGAAGGGCCTCAGCTTGAGGCTGTGGGTGCTGCCCACCCCATGCATCCAAGAGAGGAGGGAGGAGCTGGAGTTGTACACAACAGCAGGGATAACATGGGAGCAGGTGAAGGAGGGAAGTACATTTGGAGTTGATTAATTTGGCTGTGTGGCACAGATGAATGTCACTGGACCTTGCTCACAGCCAGGGCTCCCAGGATTCTGTTGAACTTCCCAGTGTCCCTGGGTTGTGAGGACTCAGTGCTGAGCTGCCCCTTGCCCCCTGAGGTGCCCAAGAAGCCATCTGTGTGATTTCATGTTTGTTAGAGGCCTCTCATGGAGGTGCTCAGTCTCCAGAGCTGGTTTATTCCCTATGTGCAGAAAGGGGCAAACTTTCCATAAACCCCACAGGGATTATTTTCCACAGAAACCCCCCCTGCTGAGTGAGATGCTGTTTAACACTGTGTGTGTTTCTGTGCTTTTCAAGCAGTTTTTCCTTATAACTTACCGAGGACAATGAAACTTCTAAATTTGTGCTTTATTATGACCTGAAGGTTCTGTCAGAGAGCAGGAGCCTGAACCTGTGACGTGGTTATTTCCTGCTGTGGAAGCAGCAACGAGAGGTTTTTAGGGAGGTGAGAGAGGCTTGTGGTTTTGCCTTGGGGAAAATAACATGCCTGAGCTATCTGGAAACCACAAAGAATACCAAGGATTTGAGCTGTCTGATGGAGTCTGTTTGGGAAACCAGCCTGGAGTTGACCTCCTCATGCTTCTCTCATGTGACTGGGAGCGCCGGCTCTTGGCTGTGGTTTAACCTCAAGAGAGTTCTTGTTCATTAATTACTTCAAGGTAAAAGCAAAGAGAGGCTTTGCTTCCTCCCACACCTAATTTATCCCTTTTAGAAGCGAGTAAAAGCTTGTGCCACTGCATCCTGGAGCATCCTTGGTTTGCTTCCCACGTCCCAAAATATCTTCAGCACTTTGTAACTGGGAATGTGAGCACTGCAACGTCAGCCACGGTGGTTGTAGGGATTTTCCAGCTTTCTTGGAAAACTCTGCCCTGTGGTCCCTTGCTCTGAGCTTTGGAGAGGAGAGGGGTGGACTTTGCATCCAGGATTTTTTGCCATTCCGTCCCACAGGACACAAAAGGATTTGCTCCTAAGCTGCGTATTCCTTTGAGCAGAGAAGTGCTTGTGTACAGCCTGGAAGAATAAATAAAACACTGTGACTGGTTTATTACCAGAAAACAACATTAAATAATAAATTCAAGAGCTAAAAGCTCTATACGTAAAGTAGATTTCACAATGCATTATGCAAAAAGCAGAAAGACACTGGAGAAGGAAACCACTGGAAGAAGGCAGGCTGGGAAGATGGATGATCTTGCGGACAGGATGAGGAGATGTGGAGTGAATCCCAAGCTGGCACAGCTTCTCAAGTGACCTTGAGCAAGTTGTTTCTCCACACCTCCATTACCTGCTCCCTTAAAACAGGATGTGGTTTTCCTGTCTCCGGGATTTCATCAGAATAAATGAGTGTTTGTGAAGCACGCAGCTGAGCTCGGCCGAGGAGCGGGGACAGCCCGTGAGCCTTTGGCAGAGAGCAGAGCTCAGGTACCTGGGAGCACCTGGGGGAGAGATTTCTGTATTTCTCGACACTGGGCATCTTCTGGGGCACAACCTTGTCCCAGTGCCCAGATGAGAACACAAAGCTGAGAGCCAGACTCAGTTCTTCACTCATCTGCCTTGAAGCGTTTGAGGTCACCTTTGCTTTGTGGAGAGAGAGATGGGGGCCTGGCGGGTGCCTGATTTCCCCTGGGTGCTGGAGAGGGGCAGTGTTGGAGCTGGGGACAGGTCCAGGACATCTTAGCTCCAGGTTTCTCCTCACATTTCTGAATTGCTCCCACCTGGGAGCCTGGACACAGAGCCATAGGGGCCTTGGGATGTCTCTGAACCTGGGCACTGTCCAGCGAGTTTTGGGTATCTGTTGGTCTCTTATATCCTCCTTCAAATCCTATTTAAAGCTCTTTCCCTGAGCCCTCCTAACTCCTGCAGGATGATCCTTTTCTACCTTTGAAACAGCTGATCCCTGTCTGTTGCCACCAGACCTGGTGTGGTGTAAGCCGATCCATGATCCAAAGCCCCAAAATTCTGCTTGCTTGGAGCCAGGTATTGATCTGTTGGCTCTTCCTGCTTTTTTTCCTCATCATTCCCTGCAGCTGGGAGGACAGAGGAGAATGTCACTTGTGTGCTGTGTTGACAGGAGTGAGCACCCTTCTTCCCCAAGAACTTGGGGTGGAAAACTCAAAAGTTCCTCAAATGCCACTTCTAAAGCCACTGCCTTCTTCAGCACATGGGGTTTCCTACTTTAACAGAGTGAGCACATGGAGGGGCTCTTGGAGCATTTTTCCAGGATCCCTTTATCCCACACATGCCCATGTGGTTGAGGAACAGGGCTGGCAGCAGGTTTGGCTTTGCATGGAGCTGCAAACGTGCAGAATGTTCCTTGGTTTGGATAAAACTCCCTAAAGCCAGGGATGCAGTTTATCCCTGGATTTTCCAGATTACAGGACCTTTTACCTGTGCATATAACAGCACTGATCTCAGCCTAGAGAATTGCTCTGTGCCTGTGAGCTCTGGAGATGGTACAAATTCCTCAGGATGATCCCAAAGGTTGTTGCCTGCAAAGCATTTCAGGGTGAATTTTCCATCTGCTTCTTTGAAGGATCTGCTCCCAACCATCTGTACCTTAAAGCACACACCTGATAGATTTATTCTCCTTGTTCAACTGCTCCTGTTCCCAAAGTGATTGGGAGATTTGGGATGTAATCCTTCCCTTTGAGGGCATTAGGAAATAGAAACTTGTCATTGCTGAAGTGTTGTTTGGAGTTTGTTTTCTTGCACTACAGCCTGTTCTAAAAGGGGAGAATACACTGTATTTTTATTTTCTCTCTCTGATTTTATTCCTAATGCTGATGAAGGAGAGACTTGGCAATAGAAGGTGTCTCTCCAAGCCCAGATAAGGCAAGGGAGTCACTTCCACACTCCCTGAGGTCCTTGTCTGTTTGCCAGGAAGGAGCTGGTGTGGCAGAGGTGGGTTTGTTCTCTATGGAGAGCAGCACATCAGAACGTTGTGGATAATAACACTGTAGTATTTTGTAAGGAAAGAGAGTAAGGATGAGCATGGATGCACACAGAGAGAGTTTGGGGAACTCTGAGCAGGTGCAGGAGGATCCCTGTGGATTTTTCTCCCCACAGTGCAGCCTGTGCCACCATAGTTGTGCATTGCTCTGCTGAGCTCTGAAGGACCATAAGTTTAAATTTTCCAGGCTCTGTTCACAAATATACCAAGAAAGGAGCAGTATTTTCTTAATTTTATGGGGAGATGGATAACAGAAGTGTTAGCAGGGACAAGTAGGTGTGCTCAATTCTTTGGACATTTGCAGAGTAATGAATCCACAAACACTCACAGATTAGACCAGCTGGGTTATTTCTAGAAATGCAAAATGAGGGAGAACCTCAGGTGTTCCCATAACTTCACTGGCACAAGGAGTGCCTGCTGTGGAGCTGAGGAAATCTGGGAATGTAGCTTGAGCTTTGACAATGTGCTCTGAGTAGCTGAGTTTCATGGGAGAAGGAGCTGCAGCGTGCAAACCCATCGTGTCTGAGAATTGGGAAGAGGCTCTGGTAATTATTGATCTTCTGATCTCCTAGGAGCTCTTCCTGCCTTTTTCTGTATGTGTGTAATTAGCTTCATCCAGCAGCAAAATTGTGCTATAACATCAACAAGAGTGTTCAGTGTGGAGCTTGGTAAGTTTAAAGAACTAACATCCCTCTCACTTGGGAGTGAGAGGGATGAGTTGGCTGGAAAGCTCAGCAGCTATCCTGCTTCTCCTCCTCCCAGATTTCTTTCTGGGAATGATGGGAATCAGCAGCCTTTTTCCTCAGGGCTGATAAACACAGTCCTGAAGTCTCTCTTGATAAAACCACAGATTGAGTTTTTACTTTGTCTTTTTTTATAAGTCCTAATGGCAATGTGTGTCAACCTCAGGCTCTATTGAGTTGATGAGGAATAAAGCCTTAATAGTGAAGAAGAGTCCAGGAGTGTGTTTAAAGTGCTCATTTTATCACCAGCACATATTTCATACTGACAGTCCATACTTTTAACTAATCCCAAGCCACGTGTGGTGCATTTTAAATCCCTCCCCAGCCTGCTCTGGTCTTTCCCATGTGGTTTTTCAGGAGAGCAACGGAGTCACATTGGCAACTTCAGACTTCTGAGCATACGGATATTTTTAATTCACAACCCACATTTTGAGGTGAGGAGGATGAATTTTGTTCTGTATTGAGAAAGGGAAGGAGCAGAGGAGCCACTGGAAGCGTTAGGTGGCAGAACAGCTGCTGAGGATCAGGCATGGGGTGATGGATTTGGCTTTTCAAGGACCCCAGTTGCCATTATAGGGAGTCCAGTTTGCCATTTCATTAGCATTTTTGGCTTATAAATGGGCAAAGTAACCACAAAGGAATAAAATTTTGATGCAGTCTTACCTTTGGGGCTGCAGTTTTTTTCTGACTAGCCCAAAGCAACGTGTCCATGTGTGCACATTTATGATCCCTCATTTCTGTGTTGCCTCAACATCCTGCAGCATTTCACCCAACTTACCCCATGGCATCCCCAAACAAAAAAAAACCACCCAGCAAATCTTGTTTTCCCTACATGTGCCTTGAAGTTAAGCTGATTTTTAGATTCTGTGGTGTTCAAGTGAGTGTGTGTTTTGCTTTTTCCCTCAGGAAAAGCATTATTAGGGCAGCTCATCTCCTGGCCAGCTGTTTGCAGAAAACTGGTGGCAACTGGAGGATCTTTGCAGCCCCTGTGAGACCAGGCTGAAATAGCAAGGGTTGGCACACACATACAACATGAGCTTCACCTCCTGCAGAGGGCCTGAAAAGTGGGGGAAATAAAAAGAAATTAAAGCTTTTTTAAAAATTAATACTATTATTATTTTTACCTTCAGTTGTGTGTTGGTGCCTGCTAAAATCCTGCTGCTGGCCAGAGCAGTCCCAGAGGCTGGAGCCTCCCATCTGCCCACAGCCATGTGCTGCCAAGATCCAAGAAAGCTGATTTAGCCTTTTGCTGACTTTTCAGCCCCTTTATCCTCCTGGCTTTCCGAGATTTACACCACTGATGTTTGCCAATGTCAGGAATTTAAAATCTGCCTTAGTTTTAAGTGTTCATTCTGCTGTGCAACTGAGTTGTGGGTCACATTGGTGGGGGGGATGGAAATCCCATTTAATCATGGGGTGTTAAGTTTGTGACAACAAATGACTGTGTAACAATAGGCCTGGGGATTGTGCTTTATTAACCCACATATTTCCCCTCTTCATGATGATTTTTCATGGTTAAAATCAAATTTCCCCTTTATTTTCTCTGATCTGCACTTGAATACAACACTGAAAATTCCTTTTGACTTCTCTCTGCTGCCTTAAGGTGAACTTTTTTGCTTTGGCCCATTTCCAGATCTCTCTTTCAGCTGGGATTTGCTTCCTCACCTTCTTTCTGGGAATTCTTGATGAGTAGATGAGAAGGGCATTAAATAGATTTAGTGAAAAATGACCGTCACCAGGGTGGATGACTTTTTTCTAATTAAAAATTGAAACGGAAATGAATGAGCTTCTCTTGAGGCTGTGCAGGAGCTGTTGCTAAGCCCTGCTCTATATTCATCAGTGATGTGGGAAGTCCAGTGTATGAAAGAATATCCCAGAAACTTCAGTACCTTGGAGGATGCCAATAACAGGAGAGATTTTCTAGTGACAGCATATTGATGTGGCCTAATTTAAATCTGTTGGCCTAGAGCTGAGTCAGAGCTGAATTTCAGAGAATCACAGAATTATTTTGGTGGGAAGGGACCTTAAAACTTACCCAGTTTCACCTGCCATGGGCAGGGTCCGCTATCCCAGGTTGCTCCAAGCCCCATCCAGCCTGGCCTGGGACACTTGCAGGGATCTGGGGGCAGCCACAGCTTCTCTGGGCATCCTCTGCCAGGGCCTCACAGGGAAGAATTTCTCCCAAGAGGTTCTCAACAGATCCTAACTTCAGCATCTTCACTTTGACGTGCAGTGTAGACTTTTCCATTGTTGACCGGAAATTTCCTCATACGCAGCCAGCCGGTTAATCATAACCAACACAAGTACGTTCCCTTTAAACTTTCTCATGCAATGAATCGAAATTTTCCAGCAGGAAATGAAAGCAAAACACTTCATCTAAAAATTCCTCATCAGCTCTAGTCACCAGAGCAGAACAATGGCGATTACACTCAGTTATGCAGCCCAGATTCCCAGCGCTGCAGCGTCCCGGGATCACAGCAGGGTGGGCAGGGAGAGCAGGTGTATGTCAAGGCCTCTGGTTTGGATGTGAAGAGAGGGGGCCTTGCAGGTGGGAAAAACAGGGATCCAGGTCCAGGGCTGAGGAGGTTGTATGGTCTGGAACAACCCTACACAACCCTAATGAAGAGCAGAGTGCCTAGAGTGTGTCCTGTGTGACCACATCTCATGGATCCCATCACCTGCTCAGGTGACACCCCAGAGATCGTTCTTTTGAGAGAGGACAATTGCTTTTAAATCTAACCATGTCTTAGGTCACTAATGGATCATTTTGGTTGTGTTGCCTGACTGTGGGATTGTTCTCTTGCAGGAATGGCAGAGCTTCACCCTCCCAGCAGTGATGAGAGAGACTGACAGTGCTACGAGTCCCTTCTGGCTCCTTCTGCACAACGGCTGCTGCCTCTGCATATTCATTGGATGGTAATGCAGGATGTCGGCAGCAGCGGTAGAGTTTGGCTCGGTCCCACTGCGTTTTCCTTCTGCCGGTTGTGACTCTGAATCACCATGACAACACTGTGACACTTCCAGCAAAGGTTTCCTGCGGACCAAGGGTGGGCTGGGGGTGGGCGAGAAGGTCAATGATCGAGTCCAACGGGATCAGAAGTTGAGCCTGCAGCAAAACGACCGTGGAAGAGCCGCCGGCACGGCAAGAAGATGAAATTCCCCTTCCATTGGCTTCTCACTGAGCAGGCACTATAACATTTCCCTTCGAGACGCTCGCTATAAAAACTCTTTTGGTTATGGCTACTGATCCAACGTGATTGCGCACGCGGCGACTTTGGAACTCATGACTGGCTATACGATGTTGCGCAATGGGGGAGTGGGGAATGGAGGCCAGCCGTGGGTGTTGAGGTGGTCCAGTCGGATCCGGCTCACCTGGCTTAGCTTCACCCTCTTTGTCATCCTCGTTTTCTTCCCCCTCATTGCCCACTACTACCTGACCACCATCGATGACGCGGATGATGCTGGCAAGCGCATCTTCGGCCCCCGCACCGGCAACGAGCTGTGCGAGGTGAAGCACGTGCAGGACCTGTGCCGCATCCGCGAGTCGGTCAGTGAGGAGCTGCTCCAGCTCGAGGCCAAGCGGCAGGAGCTCAACAGCGAGATCGCCAAGCTCAACTTGAAGATCGAGGCCTGCAAGAAGAGCATTGAAAATGCCAAGCAGGACCTGCTGCAGCTGAAGAACGTCATCAGTCAAACTGAGCATTCCTACAAGGAGCTGATGGCTCAGAACCAGCCCAAGCTCTCCTTGCCCATCCGGCTGCTGCCAGACAAGGACGATGTGACCTTCCCCCTGCCAAAATCCAACAGGAACTGCAGGCTGCACAACTGCTTTGACTACTCACGCTGCCCCCTGACGTCTGGCTTTCCAGTCTATGTCTACAACAGTGACGATTACCCTTTTGGTAGTTCCTTAGACCCTTTAATTAAACAGGCCTTTGAGGCGACTGTCAGAACTAATGTTTATGTTACTGAAAATGCAAATATTGCTTGTGTGTATATAATTTTAGTGGGGGAAATGCAAGAGCCCGTAATGCCAAAACCTACTGAACTAGAGCAACAGTTGCACTCTTTGCCATATTGGAGGACTGATGGACACAACCATCTCATCATCAATCTATCGAGGAAGTCGGAAACTCAGAACTTCATTTACAACATCAGCACGGGGCGCGCCATGATCGCCCAGTCCACCTTTTACGACGCCCAGTATCGACCGGGGTTTGACATCGTGGTATCACCTCTGGTCCACGCCATGTCCGAGCCCAACTTCCTAGAAATCCCGCCCCAGGTGCCGGTCAAGCGTAAGTACCTGTTCAGTTTCCAGGGGGAGAAGATCGAGTCTCTCCGCTCCAGCTTGCAGGAGGTTCGCTCTTTCGAAGAGGAGATTGAAGGCAACGCCCCGGCCGACTACGATGATCGGATCATCACCACCTTGAAGGCTGTTCAGGACAGCAAGCTGGACTTTGTTCTGGTGGAGTTCACGTGTAAGAACCAGCCTAAGGCGAGTCTGCCCACTGAGTGGGCTCTGTGTGGAGAAAGGGACGACAGACTAGAGCTACTGAAGCTTTCTACTTTTGCACTGATCATCACCCCCGGGGACACCCATTTAGTGATCTCCGCCGGGTGTACCATGAGACTGTTTGAGGCTCTGGAAGTCGGGGCCATCCCGGTGGTTCTCGGAGAGCAAGTTCAGCTACCCTACAACGATGTGATCCGGTGGAACGAGGCAGCCTTAATTATACCAAAGCCACGTATCACAGAAGTGCACTTTCTTCTGAGAAGCATTTCTGACAATGATCTCCTTGCCATGAGGAGGCAGGGCCGCTTCTTGTGGGAGACCTACTTCTCCACCTCCGACAACGTCTTCAGCACAGTCTTAGCTATCATAAGGACTCGAATCCAAATCCCAGCTGCTCCTATCCGAGAAGAACCCTCTGTGGAGATCCCCCACAGGTCTGGCAAAGCTGCTGGTACAGACCCCAATATGGCGGACAATGGTGACCTGGACTTGGGGCCTGTGGAAACAGAACCACCCTACGCCTCTCCCAAATATCTCCGCAATTTCACCCTCACCGCAATGGATATCTACAGGAATTGGAATTCTGCCCCGGGGCCTTTCCACCTCTTCCCCTACACTCCCTTTGACCCCGTTTTACCGTCAGAAGCAAAGTTTTTAGGGTCTGGGACTGGATTTCGACCAATTGGTGGAGGAGCAGGTGGCTCTGGGAAGGAGTTCCAGGCTGCTTTGGGTGGCAACGTCCCGCGGGAGCAATTCACGGTGGTGATGTTGACTTATGAGCGGGAGGAAGTGTTGATGAACTCCCTAGAAAGGCTCAATGGTCTCCCCTACTTAAATAAAGTTGTGGTGGTGTGGAACTCTCCCAAGCTTCCCTCCGAGGATCTCTTGTGGCCAGACATTGGTGTCCCAATCATGGTAAGACAGATGTAGCTACAATGGGCTTGTTTGTGGTGGGGTTTGCATGTTGGACTTGGCTGTGGCAGCTCAGCTTCAGTCCTGGGGGATGGCTGAAGGTGTCTGTACCTCATTTGGATACTTTTATCAGTGGAGAAAAAACAAGAGGTGCCAGGTATTTAGCACTCATAGAATGCAAATTGCTTTTGAGAAGCCTAATGTGAATTTTGATGCTTCAAGCTAAAGATTATTGCTCGTTGGAAATCTTTGCTTAGGCTCTTTAAGTGCCTCCCTGTGAGGACAGTTGACACCTTATAAATACCTAAGTAGTAACTGTTTCTGCACTTTGCCAGATGAATTTTTTATTAAAACAAAAGAGGGATCCACTGAATTAGTGTCGACTGCAAAGACCTCAAAAGTCATCTCTCACTTGATATTACAAGCCAAGGCTGACGTGATCATGAGAGCTTCCATGTTCCCAAGGTTGTAGCTGACTTTTGCATATATTTGGGTTGATTTTTCCCCCCCTCCCAGCCAAACTGAAGAAGTGACACCTTCAAAAGCCAACATTCATTTTCAGATCCATGCAAATGTACTCACTTGGACATTGACTTGTAAGGAGTGAATTCTCCCCAATTTATTGTTTATTTTGGGACTTCCTTGTCATCCCAGCATAACTTTCTTCACTGGCCATTGTTAACAATCAAAATTAAATGTAAATCTCTCCTCATAAAGAGAGCAAGGGCACAGAGCCACTAACAAGAACTAACACTGAGTGCTCTGAATCTGGTTGTGTTTAGAGGACAAATGGAAGGATAATGCCTTACAAATTAGGGAAGGGAGAAATAAAAGAGGGAGATGGTACTTAAGTACACAAACTGCGTGTGGTTTATGTGACAAGATGCTACTGAGCTTAACAGCAATGTGAGCTTTATGCTGCATGCAAAGAGATTCATTGATTTAATATTTTGTTTTATTATTATTGTGATGAATAAATCCTTCTGCTCACATTTAAAAAACCCTTATGGTCTGGGAACAATGAGGAGAGAAAATTGCTTGGATAATTGCAAAATAATCTTTCACATTAGTCCTTTTGAACCTGCGAATTCTACAAAATCTTTGCATTGTGTGTGCCGAAAAACTGCGTCCTCCTTCGGAGCGGGGATTGTTCTCCTTGGAGCTGCTAATGGGTGTTATTTGTGAGAGAAAAATGCACTTCTGTTGATGGAAGATAATGGCTTTTTGTACCTGGCTCTCATCTGCACATCTGTTGTGTTGGAGCCCTGCTGGGTTTTTGGGGACTTGACACACATGAGTTGCTTTGTGTCACCTTCGAGCCACACACTGTGGGGGGAAGTACTGGGGGGAATGTTGGGAACTGTGTAGTTCCAGAGGAGGGAATTGTCACGTGGCTGCTTTGGGATGGTGGATGGTGGCACTGTGGAGTGGCTGGATCAGAGAGAGCTTCTGCCAGGCCCCTTCTGAAGGGGCGTCTTGGTCTGCTGACAGCTCTGCTTTCTTCCTGTTTTTCTACATCCCAGTTTTTAAAAGAGCACAAATCTGGGATTTCTCCCAGGAAGGTTAACCCTGAGCAGCCCCCAGGCATCCATCTCCTTGATGGGCTGGTTGCTAAGCCCATCTCCAGCCCTGGGTGTTTGATCCTGTTGGGAGTTTGTACCATTCATCTACAAGGATGGTTTGGTGTGGCAATGATGGAAAACTTCCCTGGGCTTCATCAGACAGTGAGAAATCCCAGAGACTGCTCTGGGAAAGGGTGACAACAACACTGGGAGCAGAGGTGAGGTTCTGTATGAGCCTTGCTGGCTGAGATGTGGAACGTGCAGGCCAGGAGAAGAGGCAGGTGGGGATGTGGGATTGGCAGGAGACACAAGCCAGTGTGTGTGCCAGTGTCAGAAGAAAGTGAGGAGCTGTGATTCTTATTTCCTTATGAGGAAAAAAAAGCTCTTTTGATGGGGAATATCCAATTCTCTCAGATCTGGCAGTGGTGCTATATCTCTGTGTAACAAACACGTTCCCAGTAACTTTGGGATGCAAGGAATTGCTCCGTGTTCGTGTCCCAAAGCACAGAGCTTTGTGGGGAAACTTGAGGGCAGCAGAGAAGGGGATGAGGGTGGATTTGGGTTGTGATTGAAGTGGGTCCAGGCACCCAAGGAGCTGCACAACAGCAGCACACATGAGCCAGCATGATCCAGGATCAAAGCACCTGAAGCCAGAAGGTTATTGAAGAGAATCCAGCATCAGAAGAATGTGGACCTGTTCCAGTGAGCCCAGAAGAGGCCACAGAGCTGCTCTGAGGGCTGGAGCCTTGGGGTGTTCACCTGGAGAAGAGAAGGATCCAGGGAGAGCTCAGAGCCCCTTCCAGGGCCTAAAGAGGCTCCAGGAGAGCTGGAGAGGGACTTGGGACGAGGGATGGAGGGACAGGACACAGGGAATGGCTTCCCACTGCCAGAGGCCAGGGATAGATGGGATATTGAGAAGGAATTCCTGGCTGTGAGGGTGGTGAGGCCCTGGAATGGAATTCCCAGAGCAGCTGTGGCTGCGCCTGGATCTCTGGAAGGTGTCCAAGGCCAGGTTGGACAGGGCTTGGATTAACCTGGGATAGCAGAAGGTGTCCCTGCCTGAGGCAGGGGTTGGCATGGGAGGAGCTTTAAGGTCCCTTCCAACCCAAAGCATTTTATCATTCTATGTAAATTACAAGCTAATGAGACAAAGCAACATGTGGAGCTCATTAAAGAGCCCTTGGAAACAAAATAAAATCCTAAACCCCACCAGGGCCTGCTGGTGTCAAGAGATGTGTGGCTCTGTGCTAGCAGAATTCCCCAAAGGAGAGTTGGACTTCTCCTTACTCCATGTGTTGACCTTATTTATTGATGGGTTCCTTGAAATGCTGTTTGCAAATTGCTCTGCTTGGCTATGATTTGGGGGTTGTCCTCCCAAGCAGATTTCTTTTCCCTGGTGGGCTGGGAATTAATCAAGAGCCAAGCTCAAAGCTGCATTGGAACTTTGAATCTTTCATGGATAACGAGATAAACAGGGCTTCAGAATATATTTGATTTTTTTTAAAAAAACTTTGACTTAAATATAGATGGCATAATTTACTAAAACATCAGTAAGATTCCTAAGCAGCACAGGAGTCTGATCAAATATTCTGTCCCTCTCCCCAGCCTGAAGTGAGTAGGTGGAAATCCAACGTAATGTGAAGTTGTTTGTAGTCACTCAGGGCTGCCCCTGGAACAGATGTAGGCACTTTACCCTCACATTTAAAGCTGTAAAAACTCTTCCCATCTCACATTAATCAGTACTGCAGCAAAACCCAAAGGCTGTGAGTGAGAAGTCTTGTTTGTGCAAGCTCAAACCCTCAATTTTTCCCAAGTGTTTGTATCTTTAGCACTGCCTTAGGAGAACTCCCCAGGACAGGAGTGTGTGACTGTTCCAGCTCCAGCAGCCACATCACAGCCACTGCTGAACTTCTTCTTTATTGCCCAGAGAAGCTGTGGCTGCCCCATCCCTGGAAATGTTCCAGGCCAGGCTGGACAGGATTTGGAGCAGCCTGGGATATGGAAGGTCTCCCTGCCCACGGCAGGGGCTGGAACAGAGTGAGCTTTAAAGTCCTTTCCCACCCAAACCATTCTGGGATTCTGTGATTTGAGGCTAAACCTTCTTCAGCCCAAAGCATTATTTTCACAACTTCTGCTCACATTCTAAGTGACAGCCAGAACTTGCAGCTCCTCTTCCCCTGCTGGGTTTGTGAGGCCCCTCAGTGGCTGGAAAAGCCCTGCAGCAGTTTGGTTACTCCTCCTGCTCGGGGCTGAGGTGGGCTGGGAGTGCTGGAGGTGTCTCTGAGCACTGAGGCTGGGTTCAGTGCCAGCTCCTGTGGCTGCCAGCAGTGACTAATCCCTTCCTCCAGCTTTGTTCCAGAATAAGTCGCTGCCTTTGATCCCTGCAGCCACTTCCAGTGGCGTAATGTCCTTTGCTGCTGGCCTGGTGGCTGGCTGAGAGGGCTCATTCCATTTAGCTGCTTGTTTAAAAAGGAATAATCTGTGGAAAATGGCAAATCCGGAAGTGCTGCCGGGTCTGCAGACCTGTTTGGCTGCACACGGGTCCCTTGACATGGCATTTATAAATCAGGAGCTGGCTGGGCAGGGAATGCTGTCCTGACTTTGCCTTCTCTCTGGGCTGTGTAAATGTGCTGTGCTGAGCTGGCTCTGAAGCTGAGATGCCTGAAGTTTGCATGTCCTTTCCAGCAGAAGAGCTCAAAGGGTTTTTGGTATCTCCATTTTAAGGAGCACAGCAGGATCTGTGGGTGATGCTTCTGGCTAAGAGGAGGAGGAGGAGGACAGAACCTGGTCAGGCTGGTGGCCGTGGTGGCAGAATGAGCTTCTCTGCTTGTCCTTCAGCAAGCAGCTGGATCCTCAAGCTTGGTTTTCTGGTGAGAGCAGCACCAACCTTTCAAACTAACCAGCAGCTTGAGATAAGTGGTGTGTGTGATCCAGAGTGAGATCATCACGCTGCCCATGCTGATCAACACCACCATTTCAGTCCTTTTCCTTCCTGGGAGCTTTGCCTAAATACCAGCTCAGGGTCTGGTTCAGCTTGGTAATTCACCATTTACCAAACTCTTGCTTGGTGATGTGACCTGTGCTTTTCTGGGCCAGCTCACCTGCAGAAACTCTTTGCTGAGTCCCAGCTTTATCCTGCTTTTCCCAGCCTTACTTTGACTCTCAGCTCTTGTGTTCCAAACCAGGAAGAACCCAACTTTGCTTTGAGGTCCTGGATTGCATATGGGAGTGGGGAGCTCCTGGTTTCCTTCCAGAAGGAACCATTCACACAAAGTCAGCTGAGAAAATCACTGTTTCTTAGCACCGAGTCACTTCCCACAGGAGATCTGCCCCATCCCTGGGTCGAACAGTCTGTATTCAGTGCACCAGCATTACCACCAGCGTATCCCAGGTTTGTGAGCTCAGTTTCTCCACGAGAGCAGTTGTAGAAGGCAGGGAGATGTTCCACAGAAGTGCCTGGGCGCTGCTGTCGGGTTTGCAGCACCACCTGCTGCCCGCAGAGCCGGTGCTGCCGGGGAGGCAGCTGAGTTCTGAAATCCCCGTGAGTTTTGCCATCTCCATATGTGTTTTTTTCTGTTGTGTAGCAGCAGAGGAAGGAACAAATTTGCTGCTTAGTTTACCTGCGAATCCTAAAATCCAGATGCTTGTCACTGCAGGGCCCGAGCAAAGGGGCAGCGATGCGTGAACGTGGGCTGATAATGGAACAAGCAGTGCTGACTCCTTGGAATTTGCACTTGGAATATTAATTCCAACACTCTCATATTCCTCAGCCCTTCATTCTCCCCTGTGCCATGTGCTGGTTTGTGGTGGCTTTTCCACAGATAAAACCTTCCTGTAGACCCATCTTTCCGAATCCCCTTGGCTCAGGATGCAGCTAATGGGGTCGGTGACCAGAAGGAAGCGTGTTTGGGGCATTGGAAAGGAAAATTAAGGGGGGGAAGCATCCTTGCTTGCTGCTGGAGACATAATTGGGTGGGTTTTGTCACATGTAGAAGGCTGAAGGTGTCCCAGGGGCCAGTCCCCTGTGCTGAAGCCATTAAACATCACCACAAAAGCTGCCTGTGCATCGCTCCCTGTTTGGAGCAGGCTCTGTCACAACTGCTGGGGGACAAAAGCAGCGTGACAGGATTTGGCACCAGGAACAGCAGCAAAACCCATGTTGATTTTCCAGGGCTGCATTCCTGCTACTTTTAGGGTTTCTACTGTGACCTGTTTAAATGCTAACAGAATACCAAATGTCCCCATGCACTGGAACAAGCATGGGGGGAATGGAGTGTGTGGGTGCATTTTCTCTCTTTTTCCCTTATGTTTTCATCTACTTTTCATCCTCTGTGACTTCATTATGATGGAACTGGGTGTTGACATCCACTTCACTGCAAGCTACGCCCTTCTTCCCATAACCTGGATATCTGCATTTCCTTTCTTCCTCCACAGGCTTTTATCTGTCCTGGTGGAGCAGTTCTGCTGTGCAAAGCCATTTGATTGTGCATTCTGCACAGGCTGCCTTATTTGTGAAGACAGCCTTGTCTCCCAGAGAGGCCATAACTTGATGCTGTGCCACAAGGCATGGATGGATCCCCTGGCACAGGTGGGAAGGAGTGAGCAGGACTCGCCGAGGGCAGGAATTTGGGTATTAAATAAATGGGAAAAAAGAAAATCTCTGTTTGCTGGAACAGGAGGGACCTTGTGGGGCATTGGGACATCAAAGAGGCAGCTGTGAGGGACATGAGGAGGTTACAAAGAGGAAGATACCTCTTGGATATGAGGTTAGAGAAAGAGATGAGAAGCAGGAGAGAGGTTTTAATCACTGCTTGTTGCTGCATGTCTGATGTAGCTCCCAGGTGCCTCCCAAAGCTCTGTGGATCGATCAGCAAAGACATTGCAGCTCTCAAGGAGAAGGGGATGATTTACTCCCAAGTTTTGGGGTGGGCTGGCAGCAGCAGCCACCTCCTGGACAGTCTCCTACCCCTTTTCCCCACAGTCCCTTTCCCTTTCCTCACCTGTGTCTGGTGAGGAAGCAGATGCTGCTCTCTCATTAAACTCAAGGATGCTTTTTTTCTTCCCATTTTCATAAAATCAAACTGTGCTTGGTGATAAAGCCTGATGGGTCTCCCCACCCTGCTGGGCAATGGAGCACTCCCCTCTCCAAAAAGCAGCACCTGGCTTTTCCTGCACTTTTGGAAAAGGTTCATCTCCTGTGAATTGCCATTGCCAACAGGTGATGGAGTAGCTGGATTCAGAACCAAGGGCTGCAGTTTGTTTTTCCCTTGTCCTGTCTCCAAAATCCCTGGAATCAGTTGTTTCATTGCAAGCACGCAGAAAGGATGGAGCTTTTTCTCCTGATGACAGTGAGGGGATGTCATTTTAAAGCCTGTGAGAAAATCAGGGGGGAATTCAGTAGTTTTCAGACACTTCCATTTATTTAAAGCCTTTAGTTAATTCATGAAAATCTGTGTTAGTCTTGTTAAGAAAAGTGAGGATTTTTTTTGTTCTCCTGAAATTGGCCAAAGGACCATCAGCAAGGAGCTATGGGCACTGGAGGGAAACTGAGGCACAGAGAAAGCCACACCTGGTCACTGAAACATCCACTTGTATGTCTGTTTTCTCCTATTCCCAGATTTTCTAACACCAGAAGGATGGGAAATCTGGAAGCTTCTGTCTTCCCAGATAACAAATTCAGATCCAAATAGTTCAGCAGAGTCTTCAGTTTCCTGAATGCTCATTTGACTTCGTGGAGGGAAGAGAAATGGGTTTTGTTCTCAACATTGAAAGCATTTGGGGGAGGGAAGTTCCATTTCCAGCCTGATCATGGCTTTGATCTCTGAGCTGCCCAGAGCCTGGCTTGTGGGAGCCTGGCTTATCTCTGTGACAAGGGACAGCCCCATCTTGGGCTGTGACAGGAGAGCTGAGAGGGAATAAGAAAAGCTTCAGAACAGCCATAAACTGGATAATTCTTTCCAACAGGGCTCATTTTCCTCTTGCTCTGAATGCAGGTGACAAAGCAAATTGGTTTCAAAACACTGATATTAGTTAGGTTGATTTTATTGGGAATTTATGAAAGGAATTGTTTTGAATTGTGACTCACTTATGTGATCTCTGTAATTCCTAACACATGCTGGTCCTTAATTCCCAACCCATACTGTGGCTTGTGGGAGGTGGTTTTGAGAGTCTGGATTCATCCCAACCATGTGTCTGGCAGTAATTATTAACTGCCTCTTGATGGAAGCTTTTATTCCTTCCGGGTTTTGTTGAACCAAATATGAAAATCCTTGGGATAAATTAAGCTTTGAAGGACATAACACTGCCCATGGTTTGAGTTCTCTGCTCCTCTGGGCAGAATGATGGGCTGGTGTGAGACATGGACCAGGTAAAGTAGGATTTAGCCAAGGATTCTAGCAATTAGGATCCAGAAACTGAAGTCTACAAGCAAAGGGAAATTCCTTAGAAACCCATCTAGACCTTGTATCCAGATTTGGCTGGCTCTGCCACCTGGAGAGAAAATTTTGTGTTTGGGGAAGATGCCTCTCCCTTTATTTGGCCACATTCAGGACATCCCAACCCCATCCTCTGCTGTTGGAGCTAATGGAAATTGCAGTTCTCAATGAGTTGTGCTCCTGGAACAACAGGAACAATGAGGGATAAAATGCCAATTTGGGGATCATGGTGTGGGTACAGGGGCAGTTCTTCTCTTCTAACATTCCATAAAGGAGCTCTCATCCCTCCGTGATGGATTTGAGGGCAGGCATGCTGGCAGCAAATTGTCTTCATTTCACCCAGAACTTCCCCAGTGAGATCTCAGCCTTCTCATCTCAGAAGTCCCTGGAAGGCTTCCTGTCTGGAATCAACCTGGAAGCCAAAAGTGAGTTTATGTGCCCGAGTGCTTTATGGTTGCTGCTCCCAGCCACATAAACATTAATAAATCCACTGTCCACTTCCCATCAAAACAATAACCTGCCTGCAAACTTGATGGCTTCTTGGCTCTGCTTGTATCAGAGTTTATATTCGAGGGTTTTTAGTAGCTGCTCAGTGAGTTATAGTCTGAGTCCAATTCCCTCCTCCCTTTGTTGGGCTGTGGTGTTCATTTGGATGCCCTCAGATACAAATGTTTGCACTGAAGCTCTTGTAGGATGGGTCAGAGCAGCTTTTGAATGCTGGAAACATCTCTGAGCCTCCTTGAGTGTGATGTATTCCAAAGAGTGAGATGCACCCATGTGAACAAATTCACAAATAATGGCACCTGCTCTGCCAGGTGTTTTGTTTTCCTGCTGTGGTGGAAATCCTGTCTGACAGATCCCGAGGAGGAACCTGCTGAAGAAGTAATTGCACAACAATACAGAGGATTTGCACTGACGAAAGCCTCTGGTAATTAAAGCAGCTGGGCTATCAGCCAAAGAGCAAAGTGTGGAAAGATAAGCTCTGCCTCACTTAGTGAGCAGAAAGGAGGTATTTCCAATAATCCCCCGGGATCACAGCCTTTGGATTTCCAGCACTTTGCTCTTCTCTGCCTCTCTGCTATGCATTTCTGTGTCTGCAGGATGGAAGTTGCTGGGTTTCCTGCCATGCCATGACCTGGAGCTGCACAGCTCTGATGCGTTGGCAAGGGGAGGAGACCTCAGGGGTGCTCCTGAGCCCCCTCCTGACTTTTCCATCTCCGGTCTCACAGATGAGATGTGACAGCCCCTCTCAGGTGCTCCCCTGAGCTCCCAGGCCATTTGCTGCCAGACTTCTCAGCACGGATCAGGGGACTAGCAATGTGCCTTTTCCAGGGAAATCAGAAGTGCAGGAATTAACTGGTGATGGGCTGAGGGAGATCTGAGCTTTCATACTTTAGAAGTTTTGGGGTTTTGCTTGTTTATTGAAATCAGGTCAGGGAGTTGCACTCTCTGAGTGGTTCTTGGGCTCTTGTATGGCTGTTCTGGCTCCCATTTGGCTCTTCCAAGGATAACGAGGAGCTTGTACCTGGCCTGACACAGCTCTGAGTGCCCACTGAGAGCACAGCTGGGAAAGTGAGGCAGGCAGGGAAACGGAGTATTTTTGCCAAAATAAGGCCAGGCTTTCCCAGTCAGTTCCTTGTGCAGCTCTGCCCTGCCTGGTGCAGTGGCAGCTTCCCTGCAATTCCCAAAACACATCCAGGAGATGGGAGCCAGTTCAGAGCCGTGGTCACTCCAACCTGATGTGCTCCTCAGGCTCTCTATGCTCCAGGGATCTGCAGCTGGCTCAGCTCCTGAATCCCAGGGGAGGGTGGGATCTGTTCCAGGCTCACTGACTGCACACATCCATTCCTGAACTGTTGGTGTTTACCAGTCTGGGAAGTTTTTGCTGCCCACAAGTGATTTGGACCCCTCATCCCTGAGCTCCAGGCAGTAACACTTCACCTTTTGGATGGAGTTAGAAATTGCTGCCTGCCCTCTTTCTGCCTCTGCATGTTCCCTTTCTCTGCAGTGGTCCCAAATGGCATTTCTGTGTTTGCCCTAATATTACAAAGTGGGTTTGGTACAGGCAGTGTGAGGAAGGTGTCCCCATTTCATCACAACAACCTTTTTGCTGATAAAATTGCCACTAAAGCAGCCAAGGGGTGTTTGGAGAGGAAGAAGAGGCACAGAGGATGAAATCAGGACATCTGTCAGGACATCACACGTGGCACGTGCTGGGCCCTGCTGGGGCACCTCCAATCCTGGGTTCAGTTTGGGGACCCTTGTGGCATGAGAGATGATTCTGTGGCTCCATAACCACACCTTTGGGAATTGCCTATTCCACTGCAAAAAAAAAAACCAAAAACCAACCAAACCCTACCAGACTAAAAATTTGGGTTATCAGTATCAAAACTCTCAAAAGAGTGAGCTCTTTCTTCTTCAAATGACTTTTCTTGGCTTCATAGCAAACAGCAGCTTGTAAATCTGGCTCGTGATCCCAGACCTGCCAGTGGAAGTTGGATCATGAGCTTTGCACTCTGCAGTTTTTCCCTGTGAGTTTTCATGAAAATCACACAGAGGAATTTTGGGAAGTTGAGAAGGGAATGAGTTGCAGCAGTGGAAGTATTGGAACATGACAGCGTGTTATCTCAGGGACCTTCTTTGAGCCAAATAATTACAATTAATTGTAAAATAAATCTAATTGGACAAGCAGCTCCATGTGCATCTCTAATTGCACAGCCACTAACAGCAACACACAGAGAATAAAAATAAGTATCTGCTTCCCTTTAATGTTAAAACGAGCATCCTTCTCCTTTCGTTTCTCTGGGAAGATGTGACAGCTGCTCCTGTATGAAAATGAATAAATAATCAGTTTTATTTGTATCTCAAGCTGTTTTCTCCTCTCAGAGACGAGCAATCCACTGATCTCAGCTGTGGAGTTTAAAGGGAGACCAAGTGTTTGCACATTTTCTGTGCATGGACACAGGATCACTTTAAAAAAAGCCTTTCCATGGTACCTTCCTGTGTGGTTTTGTTCTCAGTGGGGGATAATTTATGCTGGGTTTTATGTTGCATTATTTAATTACACGTATTTTTAAAATGCATCTGTTTTGCCAATTTATATTCAGCGTGCGCTGCCTTGGATGGCTTTGGAGCTAAATACCCTTCTCATACCTCTAGAGAGGAGTCTTAAAATAGTCCATAAATCCTTTTAATTCAGATTTTGAAAACGCTTTAAGTCAAAGGTAGCAAAGCTGGAGGTTCAGGGCATAAAGGAGGGGCTGTGGCTGTTTCAAGGTGAAGAGGAAGGAGCAGGGAATAATTAATACACGAGAAAAGGGATAACAGTAACTTCCTGATCCATCTTTACAAGGGAGGATTAAAGAGAAAACAAGAAGGTGAAGAATTGCCAGGGGAAACCACTGTAAAAACCAGGGACATCTCCTCAGGCAATGCATGACTGAGGAAAGATCCTGCTAGAAGTGTCAGCTTTGGGTAAATTATATTTTTAGATAAATGGATATTTTCCATGCCATCAAGTCAAACAAGGGAGCAGATTCCAGAGGATTTCTATGGGATGAGTGAGGACTGATATCCTTGGCTACCCATAGCTCCATCCAAGCACATCCTGGGACTCATCCAGTCCTGGAACAAAGCTGGGAGCCAGCTGGGAATGGTGAGGATGGTTGGTGGGGAGAGACCAGTCACGAGAGGAGCACATCCCCTGTGGCTTTGTCTGGATGGAAGACGATGCAGGCATCTCCCTCAGGATGCCTCTGGATGTGGTAAAGAGGTTGCTTTAGGAGCTGAGGTCCCAGCCATTCCCATTTATTGATATAGCAGGATCTGAGGGTGCTAAACTCCAGGGAAACACCCAAATATCATTGTCCTGACAAACACCTCAAAGCTGCTTTTTGTGCATCTACCATTTCACCTCTGCATCCCAAATTTTTTAACATTCATTAACAAACACAGCCAAAAAACATCCTTTTGGGGTTTTTTTTTTTCACAAAATGCCAACCTGCTCAGATCTGGCAGCATGTGTGGAAGGAGCTTTGACACCCTGCTCACAGTGTCAAAGTGCAGGGCAGCAATTCCTGCTGGATTTGCAGCTCATCGGGAGCCCTGGAGTCCCGTCTTGTGCCAGACTCATTTCCTCGAGTTTTTGGGTCTGTGTTGGGAAAAAGAGCGTGGGTTTGGGGAGGAAAAGGCATCATCCCAGGGGCTTGGCTCTAGTGGAAATGCCATGCTGGCATCCCATCTCCTCCCTGCCCATGCAGCTCTGGCAGTGAGCCGGGAAGAGCCTCGTGTTGTATCGAGTGAGGCCAGATTATTTTAGTTCTCATGAAATGAAGAACTCCTTGCTGAGCCAAAGGCTTGCATCTGTGCTTCTGGCTTTGAAAAGCAGGATGCTGGCCAGTAGGAACTGGATGGATTTCTGTCCTCTGAGGGTTTTCTAAGGGTGGGAGTTGAGGTTGGCAGGAGGGAAAAGGTTCTGCGTGGGCAGGGCAGGACAGCAGTGCCGCTGGGTGTGAGGCTGCTCCTGGAAATCTTCAATAAGCACCACCATAGTTGTCCTTGGTAGGGGCAGCCAAGCAGATTTGAGGTCTGGGCTGAGAGCCATGATGATCCTGCCAGATTTTGTGGAGCTGCTCAGCTTGCCCAGAGCAGGTAGTAATAAAACACTGAGAAAATCAAATTTAAAATGTGGACGTGGTCGGACTCGTGGGATTTACTCCAATGTCATCTCACTGGGAATGGGCTGCAGAGATTTTGGGTGATGACAGCAGCTCCTTTGGCTTCTCCTTGGCACCTGTTCCTGGCAGGGAGCTTGGCTGCTTGTCATGGAGCCAGTGTGCCTGGGATTGGCCTCTTCTCTCCTTCCATGCAATGAGACAGAGCTCAGAGCCATCAGGATCAAAGTCATCTTTAGCAAAGGGAACCTCAGGTGGGTAGTTTCCATATGGAGCCTTAGCCAGTGCCAGAATTCTTGCTGTAGCCAGGATGTTGAGAGAATCACAGAATCATTCAGGCTGGAAAAGTCCTTCAGGGCCATCAACTCCAACCTGTGACTGATCCCCACCTTGTCACCAGTCCAGTGCCACATCCAGGCCCTTCCTTGGATACCTCCAGGGATGGGGACTCCAAACCTCCCTGAGCAGCCCCTTTCCATGAAGAAATTCCTCCTCTTTGCCCAGCCTGAGGCCGTGTGCTTTGTCCCTGTCTGACATCCCACATTCATTGCTTGGCTCAGTGCAAACTCGTTCTGACAGCTTCACTTCCAGCTTCCAGGAAGATGCTGTTTGGTGGGACCAGGCAGAGTTGTTGTCTTCCTCATGCCCATCTCTGGTTGCATTTGCAGAGCAGCAAGTGCCAGCCTGATCTCACACCTCGGCTGCAGAGGCAGCGGGAATGGAATCAGCTGTGGGAATAAAGGATGGGATTTATTCTGTTCATGGATCTGCACACCCTCCCCTCCTTCCAGGGAGTCTTGTAAATAATCCCAGCACTTGTGCCTGATGTGTAGAGGGAAGGGACTCCGGTGGATCTGTCTGTGGGTCTCAAGTGCTCACCTGGGCAACTTTCTTAATCAAAACAGGTCTGGATTTGGTCCAACCAGGAGCTGAAATTAAATGTACATGACAGGGTGGCTTTAGGGATACTTGGAACTTGTTGTTCCCTTTTCCTAGAATTTGCCATCTCCCAAAGTCCTCCAAGAGAGCCCTCCCTGACCTCTTAAGCTTAGATTGGTTGTTTTTTAATTGATTTCTTTCCCTCACGTGCACGTGGGAGAGCTGGAGAAGCCTTGGCTTCCTGTGTGCTTCTGCAGAAAGAAAGGAGGATGGGAGGTGACCTGCTCAGCTGGGAACAAGGATGTGGGCAGGATGAACATCATCACCTCCCAGATGTGGCCATCCTTGATGGGTGGGGACAAATGGTGGCACCTCTGGAGCCAAGTTCCAAGCCTGGGCTGGTGAGACTGGTCACCCATGATCCAGGAGATGTGTTATCCCTTTCCTGCAGGGAGAGCATTTGAGTCCTGCCTGTTCTTTGGCAAAGCAAAGGGAGCACGTGGTGTCCCCACCCCACCCTGCTCTCTTCCCCCAGCACATTTGGGTAGAATTTCTCATCTTTGGCAAAGATGGAAATGCATCCTTTTCCTGAGAGCTCATTCTGCCTCCCCAAATTATCCAGCTCTCCTAAGGGCATCCTTCAGGCTTTTTTTCCCCCTCACAGAGACCTGATGTGAGCAATGAGATGCCCGAGTTCTTGCAGAGTTTGCTCTTTGCCCAGGAATCAATCCAGTTCACTAAGTTGAGCTGTCAAAACTTCTCCAAGGGCACAGGCATTCCTCATGTTCTCACCATCAAATTATATGTGACACTTAATTTAAAGCTTAAGTGTGAAGCCTCACTAGCAAGGAGGTTGCTGGAAGGTATTGATTTTGCTGGGGGTTTTTTGTTGTTTATGTATAAAAACGTATTTTAAAGTATTGGTAAAAGGACATTATTGCTGGGCTGACTCTGGATTTATGCTCTGGTTTAGTTTTCTCTCAGGTTTTTAAAGATCCATTTGTCCAACATGTCTGTGAACAACAAAACACTGGGAGGAAATGGATGTCATGGAATTGTGGGGTTTTGTGCTCCTAGAGTCGAACAAATCCCATGTTGTGGCACTGAATCACCTGGAAATGATTCTCTAAAAGGAAAAGAAGCTCCTGGTGTGGTCTGTTGGGTGCTTGGAGGCATTTTAGGTGTCTCCAAACTTTGCAAACTGCCCAAGAGGTTCATGGTTTTGAGCTCTGGGCCATTTAGCTGATGGCAAAGCATTTTAAAGAGAATTAGTCCCAAACAAAAGTCAAAAATAACCAAAATAAGGCAAGCAGGGCACAGTCTGGGCTGGTTTTAAGTCTGGAGGGGTTGGAGTTTGGTGCAGGTCCCACCACTGGTGCTCTGCTGGGTGTTTGGAGCCTCTGCTGTGAGGGGAGGGGGTGTTTTGGTGCGGGGCTGGGGTCTCTCTTGTTGTTCTCTGGCAGATTTCATGTCCTCCTCACAGTTTCAATCTCCTTGGGAGGGAGAACTGCTGACTCCATGTTCTGCCAGAGCCCTTCAGCTTTGCTGAGGGAACATCTTTTGCTGGGTTTTGACAGAGCTCTTGGCTCCAGCCCATTAAGGAGCAAAGTTGTAGCAAAATTGGTCATTAAAATGATGGAAGGGTGTGAGAAGCAGCCCTGGGGGATAGATTGATACCTCACTGTCTCAAAAAGGACAAGGAGAGGGCTGGTTATGGCACCTCTGGGCGCTTCTGAGGGGTGAGACCCACCCAGGGCAGGGTGTGGGAGCTGAAGGGAGACAATTCCCAAGGAGCAGTGTTGATGTTGGAGAAGGAACATCACAGAGGAAAGGTGGATTCTCCAGGTGGAGACAGGACACCCTCCTGGCAGAGATCTCCCAGTGATGGCTCCACTGCCCTGCAGCACACAGGGGGTTAATGCTGGTGATTTCCAGAATGGTTTGAGTGGGAAGGAAGCTTGAAGCCCATCTCATTCCACCCCCTGCCATGGGCAGGGACACCTCCCACTAGCCCAGGCTGATCCAAACCCCATCCAGCCTGGCCTTGGGCACCTCCAGGGATCCAAGGGCAGCTACAACTTCTCTGGGCAACCTGTGCCAGGGTCTCCCCTCCCTCACAGCCAACAATTCTTTCCAAATATCCCATCTATCCCTGTTCTCTGGCAGTGGGAAGCCATTCCCTGTGTCCTGTCCCTCCATCCCTTGTTCCAAGGCCCTTTCCAGCTCTCCTGGAGCCCCTTTAGGTGCTGGAAGGGGCTCTGAGGTCTCCCTGGAGCCTCACTCCAGCAGATCCATGTCCTTCCTGTGCCGAGGACCCCAGAGCTGAACACGGAGTGTGGAGTTGCCTCCTCTTGCTTCCCTCCTCACCCCATTCCCACCCTGATTCCTGCACCCTCTTTTCCAGCAGTTCCCAGGCAGAGAAGAAACCCCTGGGAGCATCTGCTGGCTCTGGATAACCCTTCAGCCCAGCCAAACACTGGAGCTGAGTTTTGTGATGCTTCTCCACCTTGGGAAGGAGCAGGATCAGAAATTCCTGTGCTGACATTGTCCCTGCTTTTTCCATGCCCTATTGAAACCACAGAGCTCCCGGGGTGGGAATGCTGCTGGCTCAGCTCTGGCCCTGCTTTTCCACAGCCCAGAACTGCCCAGTTTGCTCACCTGCAGGGAATTGTTGGTGTTTTTGATGGCTCTTCAGTGAAATATTCCATCCCCCCAGAGCTATTGGCAGATGAAAGCTCCAGGACTGACTTTCCATGGGAATTTAATCATCCCAGCTGTCACGCAGATCCTGATACAAATATTTCCACTGTTAATAGTTTCAGCGTGGGCTTTTTTGTGGGATCAAATGTAATCTTATTTAATGGAGTTCTATTGCCATGATGCTTTGGTCTTTTCACCAGGCTGGGCTTAATTTTTAAATGGAGATTGTTCAGAGCAGAGGCAGAGACTGGAGGGATTGGGTGGGGTGGGAAATACGGGATGGATGGAGTGACTTTGGATCAGCCAGGGGAGGCTGAAAGTGGAGGAGCAGGGCAGAGGATCCAGGATGGATGGGGCTGTCAGGGATGGTGTGAAACTGTGCCAGGGCAGGGTTAGGCTGGATATCAGGGAAAGGTTCTTCCCTAGAGGGTGTTGGGCACTGGAACAGCTCCCCATGGAATGGTGACATTCCAAAGGCTGTCAGAGCTCCAGGAGCGTTTGGACAACAGGGATGCACAGGGTGGGATTGTTGGGGTGTCTGTGCAGGGCCAGGGGCTGGACTGGATGATCCTGGTGTGTTCCTTCCAACCCCATGGTTCTATTCTATGCTTCTTGGAAGAGGGAGAAATCCAGTAGGATTCTACAGGTGCTTGGCTGGGGCTGGCAGCTGGAGCCGCTGCTGGAGTGAGCCCTCCCCATGCCAGGGGCACCACGGCTGGCACAGCCCCAGCCCCCAATCCCCCAGCCTGGGCCCCTCAGCCCCACAAATGTCTCTCCCACCCCGCAGGTGGTGCGCACGGAGAAGAACAGCCTGAACAACCGGTTCCTGCCCTGGGACGAGATCGAGACCGAGGCCATCCTCTCCATCGACGACGACGCGCACCTGCGCCACGACGAGATCATGTTCGGCTTCCGGTGAGTGCCCTGCCCCAGCCAGGACCTGCCCCAGCCAGGACCTGCCCACAGCCAGGACCTGCCCCAGCCAGGACCTGCCCACAGCCTGCTCCTCCCCACAGCCAGGACCTGCCCAGGCACACTTAGGGCTGGCACTTCCCTTCCCGTGGCTTCCCAGCTCTGTTTGTTGGAGGAACATTAATGGGGTGGGGAAGCTGATCCCAGGTTGTGCAGGAAAGCCCAATTTCCCCACACTTCTTAACCCAGCTCTTCAGCTTGTGCTGTGCTGATAGTGGTCCCTGAATGGATTTAAGGCCTGTGGTTTCCTAGGGTGGACAGAGCCTGGAAAACAAACCCAAGAGGCTGTTGCACTCCACTCATGAGCCAGAGGCAGGGAAGGGTGATGCTCAGTTGCTGGTGGTGGCTGCCACCCCCTGCTCGGTGTGACACTGGGCTGTGACAGTTCTTTGGGCATTTTCTCCTGCAGAGCAGGCAAAGGCAGATGTCACCCAGCAAAGGCAGGTGCTGGCTGCTCTCACTCCCACCCCTGTTCTCCTCCAGCACCCAGTTTTCCCTTGACTTTTCCCTGGCAAAAGCTTCCTGATCATGGGAATGAGGGGGCTCCTGCTGGAGGAGGTTTGTGCCAGCTGCTCCTGCAGCCAAAATTCCCTCCCTGCCAGGAACTGCTGGAAGAGTGAGGGTGGCACAAGGAGCAGGAACTGTGATTCCCAGTCAGAGAACACCTGGCAGTTGCCCAGGGATGGGAGATGGGGACCAAAACCTGCTTGGGAGGAGGATTAAAAGGCACAGAATGCCTAGAAACCCACCAGGCTCCCTCAGAGAGATGAGAAACGAGGTGTGAGAGGGATTAAAGGGCAGGAGGAGGCGTCAGGATTCCTGGCTTCCCTTCCCTGCCCCATTCCAGGCTTTGTATCCAAACTGGGCTCTTTCCTCCCCTTTTTTGGTCTCTGTTTTCCTTCTCCTGGCCGAGGTATTCCTGATTAGCCCTGGAGAGCATCAAATGAAGGTTTTAAGTGCTCTCTGTTATTCTCACTCATATCCCTGCTTACAGACACCCTGTTCCCACAAAGCCTCCCTGTGTTAACACATTCCCAGGAACTGCTGGAGTCTTGGCACTGGGGTGAACCTCTGCCCACAACAACTGTGCTTTGTCAAAACTTTTCTCCAGGCTTTGATTTTTGGGGCCAAAAGCATCGTTTTTCCCTGTTTGCCACACAGGAGGGAGCTGGAGGCAGTTCTCTGAGCACCCCCAGAATGATTCTCCAGAGAAATGCTGATTTTTGTGGCTGAGCAGGAAAGGGAAAAGCTCAGTCACGTTCATAGGAAAGCGAAGATGTGGGAGAAGTGAAAGGGAGTAACTGGTTTCGACTTCCAGCTTTTCTAAACAATCACCCTGGATTGACAGGAACTGCAGCAGACAAGTGCTGGGGGGAGAATAGAGCCAGGGAAGCTGCTGGTGATGTTGATTCCTCAGGATTATCTTGGAGTTTCATTGATTGGAGTGGAGGACTGAACAACAAACACGTCAGTGCTCCAAAAGGAAAGCTCAGGGAATCTCGGTCTCCTCAGCTGGTGTCCTCCTGTAGCTCTCCCAGAACAGGGCTTGTGGGAGAAACTCACATCCAAATGAGGGGAAAAAACCCAAAAATGGCACTTTCTGCCCAGTTTTGTGCCTGGAAAGAAGGGAAAACCCTTTTGTGTCCACAAGGAGTTCTCTCATGCAATTCTGGAGTCACAGCTTGGGCACTGAGCTGCAGGGAGCGGCGCTGAACGATCCAAAGGAAGCCAGCACCCCTGCCTGTGGAAGCTGGATTTGTTTCCCAGCTTTCCCAGGCATCAGGCACTGACTTTTTCCTTAATTATTCCTGCCAGTGTTGCAGCTCCCCTGGGGGATTTCTCTGGAGGAGCGTGAGCTGCAGATGAGAGCAGAACATTAAGCAATCCCACGCTCCACATGCAAAATTCAGGATTTCATTCCCGAGGCTGGACTGTGAACACGTCGGGGTGAGGGAGGCACTCAGGGCCCTGGAGGCTTTTCCTGTATGGCCAGAGCCCAGGAAGCTGCAGTTTGGGATGAGGAGCTGCAGTTTGGCAATCCAGGTCTTCCCTGGGGAGACACCAGGGCCTTCAGCATCTCAGCAGCTTCTGACAGAATTATGGAATGATGGAATTTCCAGAGTTTGGTTTGGGTAGGAAGGGGCCTCAAAGCTCATCCAGTCCCACCCCTGCCTTGGGCAGGGACACCTTCCACTATCCCAGGATCCTCCAAGCCCTATCCAACCTGGTCTTGAAGCTTTCCTTAAGGGAGGTTGATGTTATCTTGGCTTTACTGAGCTGCTGGGAGATGGAAAGTCCCAGGGATTTGGGGAAGAGGCCAGGAGGGAGGCCTTAGTTTTCTTTTAAACCTCCAGAACAGCCCTTGTGAGCTACAAATTCCCTAATTTATGCATTGGAGCCTTTTCCCTGTGCACAAGCAGCTCAGCTCTGCTCTAGGACAGGAGGACATTTTAACAATTTTCCTTTTTGTCCATTGGGCATTCCTTGGATAAGCAGTTGCCAAACTCCTTTATGCACAGACCCCTCCATCCCTTGCAGCCTCTCAGGAGCCTCTGGATGAGCTCCCAGCTCTGTGTCTCATGGACTGTTGTGTTTGCAGGGTGTGGAGGGAGGCCAGGGATCGCATCGTGGGCTTCCCGGGGCGCTACCACGCCTGGGACATCCCCCACCAGTCCTGGCTCTACAACTCCAACTACTCCTGCGAGCTCTCCATGGTGCTCACTGGTGCTGCCTTCTTCCACAAGGTGAGACCTCCCAGGCTGCCCCTTCCTGCTCCAAGCCACCTGAGGCTGCAGCTTTGGGGGGGTTGTGGTTTTTTAAGGACAAATGTGGGAGCTCTCTGCTTCTTTCCCCTCACTTTCTCCAAACTGAAACACAGCCAGAACCTGGTTCTGAGTGCATTGGGGAGGGAATCCAGTGGCTGTTGCTGCTGTGCTGACTCCACAGGAGGAGTCTGAGGAGCACAGAACAGGATCTGAGGAGGATGGAACCCCCATTCCTCAATTTCTGAGCTTCCAGGAGAGGGTGGTGACTGTGGGAGATTTGCTGCTACTGTGGCTACAGCGGATCTTGGTGTGGGATTAACTCCTTTATGGGGAACATCTCCACTGGGATCCTTGAGTTTTGAGTCAGACACATCCCAAATGTCCCACGTGTTGCTGTCACCTGTGGAGCACCTGGAGAATGCTGTGCCTTTTCCCCTGCAGTACTACGCCTACCTGTACTCCTACGTGATGCCCCAGGCCATCCGGGACATGGTGGATGAGTACATCAACTGCGAGGACATCGCCATGAACTTCCTGGTGTCCCACCTGACCAGGAAACCTCCCATCAAGGTGAGGCCAAGGGCTTGTTCCAGGGCTGGCATTGCTGCAGAAGCTGTGGTTGGGAAGTGAGTGGTGTCTGCTGCAGGGAAATCCAGCTCCACTGGGAAAGCTCAGCCTTTGGAATCAGCCAAATTCCTGCTGCACAGCAGGTGAATTGAGGTTTGACAGTACAGGACTAAATCAGACTGAATTCCCAGTCTGGTGAAAGGTTCCCTGCCCATGGCAGAAATGATCTCTGCTCTGGAGCCAGGCTGGGAGAGCTGAGGGTGCTCAGCTGGAGAAGAGAAGGCTCCACGGAGATCTCAGAGCCCCTTCCAGTGCCTAAAGGGGCTCCAGGAGAGCTGGAGAGGGACTTGGGACAAGGGATAGAAGGACAGGACCTGGGGAATGGCTTACTACTGCCAGAGGGTGGATTTGGATGGGATATTGGGAAGGAATTTTTGGCTGTGAGAGTGGTGAGGCCCTGGCACAGGTTTCCCAGAGAAGCTGTGGCTGCCCCGGATCCCTGGAAGTGTCCAGTGCCAGGTTGGAGCAACCTGGGATCATGGGAGGTGTCCTTTGAGCTCCCCTCCAGCTCAATCCATGCTGAGATTCCATCTGTATCCGAGCCCCCCTCAGTGCCCTGGGCTGGGTGCCGTGTGGCACTGACACCTCTGTCCATCCTGGCAGGTGACCTCCCGCTGGACCTTCCGCTGCCCTGGCTGCCCCCAGGCGCTTTCCCACGACGATTCCCACTTCCACGAGCGGCACAAGTGCATCAACTTCTTTGTGAAGGTGTACGGGTACATGCCCCTGCTCTACACCCAGTTCCGCGTCGACTCGGTCCTCTTCAAGACCCGCCTGCCCCACGACAAGACCAAATGCTTCAAGTTCATCTAGAGATGGCAGCAGCTGGACATTCCCAGCTCCCAGCTGCGGCCAGAGGCAGCAGAGGCTGGCACGGGGCTGTGAGTGCAAAGGCCGTTTGCTGTGGACTCTGGCCTCACTCCCACCTGCAAATGGGATGGCCTGGATTGGGATGGGCACTTCCCTCCTTCCCTGTGCTCCCACAGCAGCTCACCCTGACAGGGAATGGGATCCCGTGGCTCCTGTAAGGACTCACCCCAACAGGGAATGGGATCCCATAGGACTCAACCAGACAGGGAATGGGATCCCATAGGACTCAACCAGACAGGGAATGGGATCCCATAGGACTCACCCAGACAGGGAATGGGATCCTGTGGCTCCTGTAAGGACTCACCCCGACAGGGAATGGGATCCCATAGGACTCACCCCGACAGGGAATGGGATCCCATAGGACTCACCTGGACAGGGAATGGGATCCCATGGCTCCTGTAAGGACACTCCCACGGATCGTACACTGAGGAATGGCTCGCTGGCCACTGGCTCTGCCCCTTCGCTAGCCAAGGGCAGCCGTTCTTTTTAATTATAATTATTGTTATTTAAAATGAAAGTGTTTTAGATTTGCCACCTGAGGCGCTTTTTTGTTTTCTTTTCTTTTCCCTCTCCCGACCCCATTTACCCCTATGGTCCCTTCAGCCCATCCCAGGGGGCCGTAGCAAGGCCAGGTCGGAGGTGTTTGGGTGCAGCTCCTGTCACCACTGCTGTCCCCTTCCTTCTGCACAGCCCTTCCCACCCACCAGATCCTGGCTTCTCTGGCCCTGTGGCTACTACTGAGGCCTCTCAGGTGTCACCAGGTGAGGAGCCCTTTGCTCTGCCTGCTCTGCTCCCCACCCTGAGCCCCTGGAGGGGGTGAAGTTGGCCGGGATGGTCCTTCCAGGCTCCAGCTCTGGCCCCGTGCTGTTCCCTGCTGCAGCCCAGGGGGTTCAGTTGCTGCTCAGTCTTTTCCCACCTTGTCCTGCTGATCCTCTAAAGACAGGGAGCGTGTTTGGGGCTTAGGGAAGATCCATCTGCAGCACAGCCAGGGCTGGGGGTGCTCCAGGCTCCTGGAGGCTCATCCTTCATGCTCAGCCCAGCCTGGGTGTGCCAGAGCTGCAATTCCCGCTCTGCCTCATCCTGGGTTTGCCGTGGGCCTCAGCTGCCTTAAGCCCAGCCCATCCTCATGCCCTGGCCTGGGCTGTGTCCCAGGCTCAATCCCAACAGGAGCTTTCCAGTGTGTGATCACACTGGGCTCACGTTCACAGCGTGGGTTTGGAGCTGGTTCCTCTCCCCCAGAGCAAAATGCTGTCACACCTGTGGGCACCTGAGCTCAGCTGCTGCTGCTGCATCTGGCTGGACAGGAGGGGAGGGCACAGCTTGGCCCTCACGTGATGTTCTCCCTCAGCACATCCCAGATGTTTGTGGGTAGCCTGGAGAAGCTCTTGCTGGGTAGGTGGGAAGGTGACACTTGCGTGGTCACCTCCATGTCCCTGGTTTTTCCTGATGTCACCCTTGGTGTGTCTCTGGTGTGTGGGAGCAGGGATGGTCCAGCAGCAGCAGCTCCTGGGCTCATTCCCAAGGTCAGTCCTGTCCATGCTCCTCCTGCACCACATTTTGGGGCCTCTCCAAACTCCTCTCCCCAGGTTTTCCTATCAGCACTAACACTTCCTCTGTGGGAAGGAGAGGGAAGGAGCAGCCTGTTCCTAGCAGAGCCCATGGCTCGTGCCTTCACCAGCACCACTGACCACAGCAAAATACGGATCAAGAAATCTTTTCCAATGTTTTTTTTTCCCATTCCCTTTTTGTTTCAACATCAAATGCCCAAAACATGAAGTCTCACAGTCTCCTTAAAAATCCCACGGGAGACTCCTGCACGACCCTGGAACACCTGGAAGAATTCTCTGCCCCTGCCCAGGATGGAAATGTGGAAGTTGTCAGGAGCTGTGTCAGCTCCAGCATTCCCGAGGGGCCTGAGCTCCTCTGCCACAGCTTTAATTCCGCCCTCATTAGTGGGGGCTCGTTAGCAGCGATGCCGTGTCTCAGGCCAGCTCTGCCTTCCCAGCCCTCCCAGAGCACGGGGTGATGTGGGATTGCACTTTATCCAAACACAGGCAGTGCTCAGCAGCCTTCAGGCTTCCCAAAATCCGAAGGGAAATGTTACTGCAGTGAGAGCCTGGGGGAACAGGGATGGGGTGGGAAGTGCTGGCACTGCTGAGTGCCTCTTGGGGCTCGGGATGCTCAGGGTGTCGGAGCCCCAGGCTGGGAATTCTGCTTTCCCTCGCTGTGTTTCCAGTTGAGTCCAGTTGAGATCGGGAATCAGCAGAGCAAATCCAACTGTTCTTCCTCCGAGACTCTTTGGCCTTTTTCCCAAACTGTTTTTTTTAATTATTATTGGGAGGATCCCCCTGTCCATTGTGCTGGAGCGGGGACAGGATGTGCCGTGAGATCTCTGCGTGTCATGGGATGAATTCCCCTCAAAGGGGAAGGATTTGGGGGTGAAGGGGTAAAGAGGCTGCTCCTGGGAGATACCTGGGCAGCAGCAGTTGGGAGGGACGGAATTCTGGGAGGAAACGAAATGCCAGCAGGAACATCTGCCTCACCCACAGGGCTGGTGCAGCCCCTCCCGGTCCTACTGCTGCAGCTCTTTCCCAAATCATCCCAAACACCACCCTGGAGTACAGGGCTGGGATTCACAGCCCAGCTTTCTGCTCCTGAGACATGCCAGGACCCGAGCTGTCCTGAGGCCCCTCCACCAGGGAGGAGCGGGGCTTTTGCAGCGAGCGCTCCCGCCCGTGCCACCATCCCAAACATCCTTCCTTGCCACCACCCGTCGTTCTCCCGGGATTTTCAGGGCATCCCAGGGTCACTCCGAAGCTCAGGTTTGGTTGTAGGACCCATCCCAGCTCCTGGGGCACGCGGCCTCCACCACCCCAGCCCTGAGGAGACGGGGAGGGCTCTTGGCAGCTGCATCTTTTCCCCATTGCAGTTTCTGCTGCTTCCCCCGGGCACGGAGCGAGGCCTTTCCCGCTGTAAATAGCAACGACCGAGAGGTGACGCGGCCCCGCCCGTGTCACACGGCCCCTGCCCTCCCCTTGTGCCCACGGTGAGCACCAGGATTTCAAATCCAACAGGAACTGAGAGACAAGGAACACTCCTTCGACACGAGCACAATGTTGAGTTTTTTTGTAAAAGGTTCCAATAAATGGAGAGTTTAACTTGGGAGCGTCTCGGTGCCTCTTTGCCGGGGCTGGGAGAGGGGCTGGACCAGGACGGGGCTGTTGCTGCTCCTGGCCCTGGGACACCCCAAAACCAGGCATCTCCCGGGCTTCTGTTCCCACGGGGCAGTTGAGCTGGTCTGGAACGCTGGAGGCTCCTCACGGTGGCAGTGCCTGGAGCTAAACCCCATCGTGCCCCGGTGAGCTCACGGCTGGGCCAGGAGAGCCCCCGGGAGGGGTGGGACCCTGAGAGGCTTCCAGGGACATCCCATCCCAGTTCTGGGCTGTCGATAGTGTGGGTGTTTGCCGGCAATGAAAGCAGCCCCTGAGCCAGCGCTGGGATTGCAAACCTGCCCATCCCTGCACGGGGATCCAGAGCCAAGGACCTTTAGGGGATAATTCCTGTGGCATTGCTGGCTCAGGGTGCTCCTGGTCTCTCTCCTGTGTGGAGGCTGAGGTGGAAAAACCAAACAGATCCACGGGGTTTGTAAGCAGATTCCCAGCTTCAAACCTGCAGGGAGGAGCAGGGGGGAGGAATGGAGCCAGCTGGGCCGCAGCCATGGGATCCCGTCCACACTGGGCTGGGAATCCCCCCGGATTTCCTGCATGTGGCTGGATTTCCTCTCTTCCTTCCAGCTGCTTTTGGTTTTTTTGCCCTCCCTCCTGAACAGCTGCTTCCTCCGTGGTCACTTTTCACCTCTGTTGTCACTTTTCACCTCTGTGTCTCCTGCCCTTGCTGCTCCCACTGGGAATTGTGTCCCTTCTTTTCTTTTCTGCCTTGGAGTAAGGCTTGCTTTGTGCTGGCGTTTGTTTCCAGGAGAGGTTTCAGGGAAACCCCAAAGGATTTTAGTCCTGGAGGGAGGAGGTGGATGCTCAGCCTCCCAAATGCCTGTGATCCCTCCCCAAAATCTTGCAGGGAGGCAGAGCCATCACTGGCAAGGAAGGGCACAGAATTCCTCACTCCAGGATCCCGGCCTGGCAGCAGCAGTGGGATTCTGGTTTGGGATCTGGCTCCCAAACGAGCCCGGCAGCATCTTGGGCACAGACTCAGGAGCTGATTTTCTCCTGAGGCTTTTCCTGAGATAAAAATCTCCTGATCAATATTTTTTCCTGCTGTAACTGCTGTGTTTGCTGAGAGGAGCCACAGCTCCGGTTCCATTTCCTTTCCCTGTGTGAGGGTTTGTACCCTGGGATGAGGAAACAGAGGCGATAAATCCCTTTAATAATTCATTCCCTGCTCCCAGGAGGAGGGCAGGGTGAAGTGCTTTACACTCCACTCCTCTGCACTACAAAGTGCCCTCAATTTTCCCTTTTGGATGATGCACTCCTTGATGAAAAGCAGTTTCACTGGAATCGCTCCCATTCTTCCCAGCAGTGCCATAAAAGCCACCAGCTCCTGCTGGAACCCAGGACAGGAGCTTCCCCAGTGAGGGGCCCCACGTGATGGGGCCTTCAGGCAGGACCTGACCCTTCATGCTCTTCAGGGGATGGGGTCACAGTCCTTGAAGCTGGACTGTGACACAGGCAGCTGGAGCCTTGAGGGACTGGGTCATGGATCCTTGAGGGATTGGGTCACAATTCGTGGATCCTTGAGGGATGGGGTCACAGTCCATGGATCCTTGAGGGATGGGGGTCACAGTCCACGGAACCTTCAGGGATGGGGTCACAGTCCATGGAGCCTTCAGGGATGAGGTCAGTCCATGGGGCCTTCAGGGATGAGTTCCCAGTTCATGGATCCTTGAAGGATGAGTTCACCATCCACGGATCCTCAAGGGATTGGGTCACAGTCCATGGATCCTCAAGGGATTGGGTCACAGTCCATGGATCCTTGAGGAACTGGGGTCACTCTCCATGGCTCCCAGGTGCCAGCTCACCTGTGACAGGTGAATGGGACCTCTCAGATCCCACCACGAGCCTGCCCAGGCCATGATGTGCAGCCAATCCCAAATCCCTCTGCTCTTATTCCCACTCCTCCCAAAGGCTGAGCTGCTGGTGGGGCACAGATCCAGCACCTTGCTCCAGTTTCCCTCTGCTGCTCATGTCCAGGTGCCCATGGAGGTGACAGATCCCAGTGACAGTGACTGAGCAGGGACCTGGCATTAACTGACCTGGTCCCGTTGTTTTCATTTGGTCTCACATTAATGGAGAGAAAACACAATGAACTCCTCTCCACCCAGAACAGCTGTTCCATAAAAGCCATCCAAGAGCAGAAATCTGATTTTAACCTTTCCTCCCCATTATTCCTGTGGGAGCACAGGGTTGGGAAGTCACTGGGAATTAATCACTTGCCACACACCCCACTAATGGTGTTTAATGAGGGGAGCAGTGGAGAGAGGTGGGAGCAGCTCAGGGAGGGATGTGGGATCCAGGGAATGGGGATGGCCATGGCACAAAGAACCACATGGGGGCCAAGGGGATTTGTTTTCCCTTCTGGAAGAAGGAGAGTGAAACCAGGAGCCTTTGCTGTTCTTTGGCCATTAAATTGGGAACTTCTGGATAAAGCCTGGATTGCATCCATGGTATTCCTCCCCTGGCAGCTCCCTGGGCTGCCACAGTTCCCTCTGCAGGACTGACCCAGCTCTAAGAAATGCTGTTTGTTTTTCTCTCTCTGTGCTGAAGGAACAAGCACTTCTTTTTCCAGTTTAATTAGGGTTTCTCATTAAAGAATTCCCCTCCCAGCATGTTTGTTTTTCCAGCAGGCACAACCTGAATATAACAAAACAATCTACTCTCAGCTGCTGGACTGATGGAACAATGAGAAGTTTTCCTGCTCAAAATGACAGGAAGAAAAATGTGAAAGCTTTTAATTTTTATTTTCTCCTCCTGTGGAGGGTGGGAAAGCCTTGGGAATGTGAAAATGGAGGCACTGGAGCAGTGGGATCAGTGCTGGAGCTGAGGCAACCAGCAGAAAGATGAGTTCATCCCACAGCCTCTCTGGGTTAGCAATAATCCCTTTGGAGTTTATTAAAGTGAAATTATCCCAGTTCTTTTACTCTCTTTTTAAGTGATGTGGAAGCAGCAAACCTGAAAATCTGGATGAGGATTTAATTCCACTGCCCCAAGCTTTTCACCACTGTTGATGACACCACTCCTCACACACAGAACAAAGGTGTGGATGCTGGGACCTGCACACCCAACCCAACAGAAATCCTTCATGGAAATGAAACTGGATGTGGCCACTGCAGTGGCAAAGATTTTATTACAGAGCTGCTTCCACTGCCTCCACCTCCCCAAAGGGATGAACTGGAGGAGCAGCTTTATTTCCCAAAGGTGTCAGGACAAGGATGTGGAATGGGCATGGAGAGGCTTTTATAAACCACAAGATGTGCTCCCTCCTGGGCAGTCTCACTCTGCTATTTATTTTTTAACACCAAATAAATACAAAACAATCCAATAAAAAATGAAGAGCAGTAAATCTGAGAAATGGGTCACCTTTAAAAGCAATACTATTGGCTGAGATGAGGCCCCAAATATGTGATTTGGGCAGGGAATGACCTCCCCAGTCTGCAGTACAGATGGCTTTGGATAAATGACTCAGAATTCCATCCAGGATTTGGGATGGAGGGGCTGCAAGGACAAGTTTTTGGAAGGTAGAAACAAGAGGCACTTAAATCTCGAAAGGTTTTTTTATGACCATCAGGAATTTTCCTACTTTATGGACTTCCCTAAGTGTTTTCCTGAGGTGTTTCCTCCACTGCTGATGGAGGAACCCAGGAGGAACCAGCTTTAGTGAAGGGCCTGGAGCTCCATGGACAGATCAGGATGTAACAGGTGAGGCTGCAGCATCAATAAACACTTGAATTCCTAAAGGATAAAGCTTTTCCAAAGTGCCTCTGCTCCTGCAGGGAATGGCCAAGGTCTTCCCACTACTCTCCATGTCCACCAGACCCCCTTTTCCCATTTTTATTTGCACAATCTTTGCCTCACCAGCTCTCCCCTCCTTGTGCTAGCAGAGGACACGTGAACAACACACAGGGAGGAGAGGCAGGGAATGGGATCTGGGGACTGGAAGAAGCAGTGGGAGGAACAAGGCCAGTGTTTCACTGTTCCTATAGAGTTCTGTCAGGTGAAGGACTGGGGCAGACACTGCTGAGGGACACAGAGGAGCAGCACTTCACCCTGATGTTGTAAATAAACACTCCAGTTATTTCCTCTGCACCTCCTATCTCCTGTAAGATCCCCAGCTCCCAAGTTTACACAACAGGAATCTCTTCCAAAGTATTCCAGGTTAAAAATAACATTTAAAAAATAGACATTAAAAATACCCCCTTGCTCCTTCATGAAGAGGAAGGTGGTTTCTGGTCTCTCTGAATCACAGAATTCTCTCTCTCTCCTTGGACAGCTCCAAGTTCTGCTGCTCCAGGCTCTCTCCCTGCAGAGCCTCCTGGTGTCCATGAGCTAAAATTTCTGCAGGAATTTGAGCACCAGGTCCCTCAGTTTGACCCTCAGGGGTTCATCATTGTCACAGATGATGTGGGTGGAGTCCTCCTCCAGCTGGATCAGGGTCTCTGCCTCCTGCAGCAGCACGATGTGACCCTTGGCTGTGTCCTCCACCTTCACATCACTGAAGCCATGCTGGATTTGGGGTGGGAGAGGGACAGAGAGGGGGATTAGCACAGCTCAGGAAAACTGGGAGAGGGGAGAGACCAGGGCATAGGGGTGAGGAGGAATTTCATGGAATCACAGATTGTTTTGGGTGGGAAGGGACCTTAAAGCTCATCCAGTTGCACCCCCTGCCACAGGCAGGGACAACTTCCACTGTCCCAGGGAGCTCCAACCCGGCCTTGGACACTGCCAGGGATCCAGGGACAGCCACAGCTTCTCTGGGAAACCTGTGTCAGAGCCTCATCACCCTCCCAATATCCCATCTATCCCTGCCCTCTGGCAGTGGGAAGCCATTCCCTGTGTCCTGTCCCTCCATCCCTTGTCCCCAGTCCCTTTCCAGCTCTCCTAGAGCCCCTTTAGGCATGGGAAGTCTGCAATCCTGCCCTCTTCCCTGCTCATTATCTCCAATTATCTCCTGTAGGTGAGAACAAGACTCCACAAAGCAGCAACCAAATTTGTGCAGCTTCCTCAGGAGGCTCCTCCACCAGGGGAGACATTTCCAGGATCTGTTCTTCACTTGGTCACCTTCTCACAAATCTTGTGGAAATTTAAATGCTGTTGAGACTCCCTCAGCTGCTGGATCCAAAGTTCTGTGGGGAAAATCACCCACCCAAAAGCTCTGCTTGCATGGGAAACAGGAGATCACTGACATGAACCCCACATAGCAGGACACAGCTCCCTAGGAAACAATTCTATTCTGAAGTGCAGGGACACCCTGGAGCACTTGGGGAACCCACTGGCCTTTCTCCATTTCAAGCTACACTAAAATTGTTCCCCCTCTCTCTGCTGCCAAAGCAGCACATCTGAGATGCTCAGAAATCTGCTGGAATCCCACCTGCCACCCAAGACTCCTCACCTTCTCCAGAGTCTGCACAAACTGGTCCATGGGGATGGAGCCACTCAGCAGTGGCTTCAAAGATTTGCACTCGGGCACGTCGTCACTCACCCGCTTCCTCTTCTTGCTGGCAGGAGGTTGGGGAGGTTTTGGAGGGAGCTGATGGATGAGAAGGAAAAAAATTCCACTCTAAAGGATGCAACGGGTTGGGAAACAGGCAAATTCAGAGTGAGCAACTACTCAGGGAATGAGAACATGGCTCAGCTTCAGCCATTTTTGAGGACTCTGGCATTTTAAGCCCAGGTCTAAGTTTATTTGGCAGCAGGAGTGAGTGGAGAAGAGAGTAAATGAAGAACAGCAGCCTCAGACCAATTCCATTGCAGCAGTTCAATGCTGAGGGTTTCCAGGGAAGCAGCTTGGAAAAGAGGAGGGCAGCTTGTCTGCTGTGCTCTGACAGAAATCCTCCCCCAACCCTCACATCCCTGACATTTCCACACTGGGCTCTCATCCCAAGTGTCCTTGGCAGCTCTGCTGCCCAGGTGGGAAGGGTTGTTCAGAGAAACCCTGCAGGCTCATGGATCTGAGAGAAAGGGGACCAGGACAGCCACTGCTGAGCAGATCCCTGGATATCACCTCCTCCTGCAGGAACTGCAGTGCCAGCCTGAAGGGGGTGGTGGGAAGGGAGCGTGCAGGGATGTACAGAGATGTCCAACCCCCAGGGAAACTGAAGGCAGATGGTCCCTTCCCAACTCTGATGTCCCAGGTCATGTCTCTCCTCTAACTCTTGGTCCTGAGAGGTTGACTGATGCTGTTCCTGACTGTGGGAGACAGCAGGATGATCTGTAGCCTCTCTTCAGGAATTATCTCACTTCCCCTTTTATCTCAGCCAGGCACATGGCCAAGGAAAAGAGGGCAGAGAGATTTATTTGCATCCCACTCCCAGCTCTGGGTGTAATTCTTCACCTGCACATGCCAGGGCAAAGCTGCTGCCAAGGGCTCTGCTCCAGTGTTGGAAGGAGCTGCAGGAGGGGTTGCTGGGGTCCTGGATGGCAGGAAAAGCCAGAGGAAGGATATTTTTCTCCCTTTCCCATTAAACTGTACCTGCAGCACGTGCTTGTTGTCCTTAGTATGCAGCACAGCAGAAACTGTTGCCAAGGAAATACCAGGCTTGATCTCCAAGGGCACGAGGGAATCTGCAAGCTGAAGCAAAAGAAGATTTTGTTCAGCAAGTGATCAGCTCAAAACGTGCATGAACCCAGCTGTGAGATAAATTGGCAGCATGGTATTTTTAAACATGGGCTAATGAACTGTAAACACAAAGCCACTGATAGACTGAGAGCTGCTGGACCTGCCCTGCCTCCTTCCAGCTCCCAAAATTACGGATTTCACACCATGAGCAGAGCAGCATGAGGTCTGCAGGAATCAGGGCTGGTCTCAAAAACCAAAAGAAGCACAGAGAACCCTTGTGTGAAAAGATAGTTGCTTCATTAATAATTTTAGTTAGTAAAACTCGTGGTCTAATCCAGCATTATTATGTTTGTTATGTTAATGGACAATGAAAAATCAAAGTGAGTTCCTTTTCCATTCTGACTGCTGAATATCTGGAATAAGAAGGGTTTGTCCTTAAAACCCCAATGTTTTCAATCAACCCACTGTTGATTAGTTTGAAATTATTCCAACAATGCTGCACAAACCCCTTTCCACTGCCTTTTATACAACTCTTCCCTGAAAGAAATAAAATTTTGTCTTGGCTTGGAGTTTGGATCTAACACAGTGCCAGGAGTGGGCTGAGCTGCACCTGCTGAGACCAGTGGAAGTTGGCCAGTTGGGAAGCACCACTTCCAGCCACTTTTCCAAAGGAATTCTGCAGAAAACAGTGCTCATGAATGGAGAAAATGATTCTCTTTTTCCCTCCAAGGGAATTCAAGGTGCCAGGATGCCCAATCCTTTCGCCATGAAAGCTCTGAGAGGGTTTTTCTGTTGGCTTCGATGGGGGCAAAGTTCTTTTATTAAGTTCTAAACATCTCACCTGCCACTGTTAAAGCTGCAGGAACATTTTAAGAGTTGGAATAAAGCAGTTGGTGTATTGGAAAAACACAGGCTACATTAAAAAATCTCTAAATTTTGTCTGCATTCCACTGTGGTGAACCCTAGAAATCCAAATTTGATAAGGCAATTCAGCTCACTGTTACTCTGGGACTCTGTTCAACATCTTTAAAGCAGGGAATTTGAATACAGCCTTTATGGTTTGTTGTTGAAGGCAAAGAGAATGAAAATATAACGACAATCATTGCTTCAGATTTCTCCTGGGACCTAAGAATAGCAGCACTTGCAGCAGTGAGTTCTGCTGCCTTCCCAGTGGTCGAAGGCACTTTCCATTCCAACCACCTTCCTGAGGAGGATCGATACAAAACGGGCTCTGATGAAGAGCAAAATGACAAATCCTGTGAAGAGAAAGATCCTTAAAGAACAGGGAACCAAAGTCTTCTCCTGCTACTGAAGTATTTTGCTATTAACATTTCTGCAGATTTTAAACGGGCTAAATAGCAACACTTGGATTGCTTACAGTCAGAAAGACAGTAGGACAGCCATTCATTTTTATTTCCTCTCCAGCTCACAGCCCCCTCCATGTGGCAGCCAATCCTTTTATTATAGAAACTCAGTGACCCAGACCAAAAAGGTCATTTAATCACATCCAGTAATTCACCCACCAAGGCCAGGCAGCACTGCTCCACTCCTTTCAAATGACCTCCTGCACACACAAATCACAGAACTCCTCCAAAATGCTGCATTAAAGAAACTCTTTTCACAGAGGCAGCAAGTCTTGTCTGAACTCCAAGCTATGGCAACTCCACTGTTTCCCCTCACAAGTGGTTTCAAACCTTAATTCTCCTGGCAGCCAGGAAGCCGTGTCTCATTTCAAGGTTGAATTTGTCCAGCTTGCAGTGGCTGGCTCTTGTTGTGCCTTTGTGTGTGAGATTGAAAAGCCCCCCACCATGCAGGCATAAATGAGTCTTCCTTCCAGTCATTATCCTGAGCCTGATGTCACACACTGTCTCCAGGAAAGCCACCAAAGCAGGGACACTGAGATCTAACACCACATTAATCAGTCCCCTGCCCATGGATGAGCACTTGGACTGCCTTAGGATAAATCTGGGGGGGATGTGTGCACTGTTTCAGTTTTTAGCTTGGGATGTTCTCCTCTGTGATCAGAGCTGTCTGCCCACACTAAACCAGAGGAAAGATATTTTTACCATTAAGTCTTTCCTGCAGGGTTGCATTTTCCACACCAAAGGGAGATTTGACACATGCTCTGTGAGCACAAACACTGCTGCTGGCCAAACCACAGATGTTGATGAAGAACAACGTGGGTTAAGTCACTCTTAAGACTCTCCTAAAGACTTCGATGGGAACAACTCTCTCCAGGTTTAAGTTGTCTTCAGTCACCAACCAAAAATCCTCCTGCTGGCAATGAGCTGAACAACCACTGAGGATGGCACCTTAAACTCCACAGTAAGAATAAAATGAAGCTGAATAATCAGTGAATAAAATCGGGGCAGGACCAGATGTTCAGCACACATGGTCTTGGTCCTCTGGAGGATTCTCCCAGGGACAGACATGCTGGATGTACAACAGTATTTTAGCATCCCAGTTGCAGTAAACTCCTCCCTTTTCCCTTTTTACCTCTGACTTACACAGGAGAGGGTGCAGGGAGAGGCAAAGTTTGGGCTGAGTGAGGTGAGCTGAACAAGCAGGAGCACAGCAAACTGACCAGCAGTTAAAATCCCCTGAAGTTTTAGGATCTGAAATCACTGATGTGTACATTAGATTACAGCATGTGTATTTAGAAAGGGGCCCAGCTGGGTTTTTACATCATTAAATGTGTTTTCCAGATTTCCAGACTGCATAAATGTGGGATCTCTGCATTAGAGGTGGGCTCAGGCCAGTGAAGCACACGGGAAACCCCAAACTGTGGATTTTTCTGGAAGTCCTGAGGCGGGGAAAGCACTGGTTAAAGGAAAGAGATTCCCAGGCAACTCCACAGCTGCTGCTGCAATTCCTGAAGGGTCATTCTTGAGCCTACTCCCAGCTTTCATTAATGACCTCAGGACAGAACGAGGAGGAGTGTTCAGAAGGTCCCACTGAAGTTTGTAGGGCACTTTTAACAGAAAACAGGACCAGGCTATGAGAGGAAAAACTCAAAGACCTCAAGAATTGGAATGAGAAAACCAAGATGAAATTCAATACACAAAATGAAGTCCAAGGACAGGACTAATCCTGAGAGTTTCTGCTGTGGGCTGGCAGCTGCTGCAAAGGACAGAGGTGAAGGGTTCAGGTTTATTAGTCAATCCCAGGAGAGTCACAAATGTGACATGGCCATGAAAAAGCTAAATGCAAGCCCAGAAAGTATCAGGTCATTCTCTCTGAGATGGGCCTGGCAAGATTTCACCTGAACTACTTGTAAATTGTGGGTAATTTCAAGTAAGAGATTCTGAAGGGTATATTAGGGCAGGAAGAGCTGTCTTGTAAGGGGAAACTAAATATCTTGGCTTGTTTAGCCTGCCAAAAAAAGAAAGCCAAAGGGAGAACTTGATTATTCTACATAAACACCACAGGGAAAATACCAACAAAAGGGAAAATGTATTTATGCCCAAACATGATGTTAGGAATAAATGTGTGCAGGCCAGCAGTGAATATGTGTAGGTGGAAATTAGGATGTTTCTGGCCATCAGAGACAGTGGGGGATTGAACAGCATCTACTGGGAACAGCAGGGGCAAAAGGCTTTGCAATTTGAAATCTTACATTTTTTTGAGGCACTTTATAAACACTGTTGGTAGCTGCAGCTGGGTTCTGGCCACGTAAGCCCTGAGGGCACTTCCATTCCTAGGTGGGAATGATGGAATACAGCTCTGGAGCTTGCTGGGTATGAAGCAATTCCCACCCAGATCCCAGCCACTGAATAGGATGGAATTTGTATGGCACAAAAAAATATCCCCTGCCAATTACTAGAGAAACCCAAGGATCTTAAAATCCTCCTGAGTTCAGAGAAATCCCTGGAGATCACACCTGCAGAGGTTTTTATAGTAACTACTCCTCAGCAAAACCTGAATGGAGAACCTGCCTCATCCTCCACTCCCCTGCTCCTCACCAAATCCAGTTTCTGGGTGCAGGAAAGCATCTTTAATAGGACATAAATTGCTTTAAGGCTGTGCAGTAGCCTTTTCACAAGCAGGGATGATCTGTGGAGCCAGTATTGTAAGCAGAATTAAAACCATGGTCTTTGCCATTCACTTAAATTTGGATGGTGGTGTCAGAAGAGAAGGATAATTTCCCTCATCTCTTACTTCCTTGCCTCCCCTTATCCCTTAATTTTTGAAGTAATTTAGTTACTAATTAAATAATTATTTAAGTACCAGGAGCTCTGATGGCCAGGCCCTTGTAACCAGACACAGGAGGAGTCTCCAACAGATTCAGCCTTGGTTTTACAGCCCCTGCTAAACCAGGGGCTAAGTGCAGGAACTCTGCAACTCTCAGATCCTTCAGAGGGACAAAAAAATGTGGGGGCAAACACATGGAGTGAAGGGGGAATTGAAATGTGCCTGTGGATTTGTGACCAGCAGGCACAGGGAACAAGGCACAGCTGCAGGCAGGATGGAAAGTGGGGAATTTTGCTAATGAGACCTAAAGGAAAAAAGGCTTTTCCACCAGAGGACATCCCAGAAATGAAGGGCATCTGTAGAATCATTAGTGGGTTATCTGAGTCAGGTCTTGTCAGTCTTTCAGCCTCACATTTGACACAATCCAAATTCAGCTGATGAGTTAACCCCAACTTCACAGAGCTGTCACTTGTTGGGGTTCTCCCACAGCTCTCTCTGGAGCAGATTTTAAAGTCTCATTAACTTCAGTGGATAAAGAATTGCACCATAAATACATAAAGACTTTGCTATTATCACTTTACAGATCTTGGCTTTGGGCTTCCACAGAGCCAACATCCAGTGAGGAAATGAAAACAGGACCAGGTACAGTCTGCAGTGTTGAGCAAGGGCATGTTCATGTGCAGCTACTGCACCAGGGCTCCAGATCAGCAGGGGAAACCTCATCCCCAAACTTTTGTCTCCAAACTCTTGTCCCCAAACCAGAAAGACACCAACCAAACACCAGGGAATAATCCTGGGTGGGATTCCAAGCGCCAGAACTCATTCTAACCACTCAGCACTAACTCTAACCACTGGATTTTTGCCAATCCTGAGGCAAAAAGGCACTTTAAGCAGTATTTAAGGAGTGTAATGAAGGAGATTTACGGCTGTTTAATGAAGCTCTTCCCCAGGAGCCTGGGAGCAGGCAGGGAACAGTTGTTTGAGGAACTTACAAAAGGATGGTGGAAAACAACCAGCAGAAGTGGAAATTAGGCTTGGATTTGAATGAAAAATGACAGGTAAGGGAAGCAAGGACATGAAATATCTTCAAAGTAAAGGCAGTAAAGCTTGCAGATGCAAGAGATGAGTCATTTGAAAGACATAAAAATGGCATAAATCAAAATATTCAAAATACAGTAACCATTTTATGGGTCAGAATGTCAAGTCAGGATGGGATGTTGTTGTTGAAGCTGACTGGGAAGAGAGAGCCGAGTGCCTGGCTAGGAAACTGTTATCTTGCAGCCAGCCATCAAAAATGAAAGGAAAAACAAACCTAGACATTAATATAGGCATGCAAAGGCAGGCTGGAAGCAGAAAAGCAGATCTGAGTTCCACTTGACTAAATAGGACAACCCGTGGGTAAGACCAACCACAGAAAAGGTACAGCAACAAAAAAAGGCAAAGGAAATGAAGGATAACACATTCCAAGCCCACAGAAGAGAGGAGGAGGGAGGAGAACTCTCTCAGGCTGAATGGCCAGGAGAGAAGAGACACCAGAGTGAGGTGAGAGACGTTATTAAAGAGAAAATAAAGGCTGCACTGAGCTCTGCTGATGTGAATCAGGGAGATTTCTCAGCACTGGTTCTGGCTTTGTGTGAGCAAAGTTGGTAAACGCTGGGAAAGAGCAGTTTTTGTGGAATGTCAATAGGTGAGGTCAGAGAGAGACTCCAGGCAATCCTGCAGAGAGCTGGGAGCTAGGGCAGGGCTGAGCAGCAGAAGCAAACAGGTTGTATTTTATTTAAACAGGTTGTATTTCATTTACTTTTTGTGAGGCTACAGCACATTGAACCCAGGGGGAATAGTCAGGGAAAAAAGGAACACAGAGGTCAGAGACTGGATAATGTGGGGCCACCAAAATAAGCTGAGAGTGGGAAGAAGGACAGAATTCAAAACTCCTTGAAACACAGAAGGAAGTTGGAAATGTCAGGTAAAAGCAAGGAAAAGGAGTCAAGACAAAAGCTCCATAATTATAATGGCTGTTTTCCTAATTCTTCTCTGCAGTACTTTCTGGTAATTTCACTTGGTGTCAGGCTGTGCCTTGTACACTGACACTCTCCTGGCAGGGCTGTGTCCTGAAGAACTTGCAAATTGAGTATTTGAAAAGCACTGAGACCTCAGTGAAGTGTCTGCTGCCGGCACCGAGTGATCTGCACCATTGTTCAGCTGTAATTAAACTGGAGGCACTTTATTTGCTCAGACACTACTGTTTAATTTTATCTGTTTGCTCCAGAAGGTGTTTTCCATTTCCCCATCTTTGTCCTGTGAGCAGACAATGCTTAACCAATTTCCAGGAAGCAGTCTTTTTCATTAATATTATTATTATTATTTTTAAGTGAAAGGCAGATGCTGAGAAGAAATTATTTAAAGTGTAAAGGTTTGCACAATCCCTGGGAGAGCCATTCCAGCCTGATGCCTTGGGACTGTTAAAAACTCTCTCCAAACAAAGGCTGCTGTGAATGTAAATCTCATTATCATACAACAGGCCTGCCTGACCTGCCTTTGCTCTTCAGTGAAGTGATTGAAATACAGACAAGGTCCAGCAGTAGAAGTAAATTTCCATTAGTCTGACAGGCCAGGATCTGAATCACTGCAAATTTTGGGAAGGAAATTTCACTCTGCCCCAGCATCAGTCTGCACTGAGTGGAGGCACGCTGAGCCAACCCTTTGGTTTTCAAAAGCTGGAAGAATCCAGGCAGAACTTTGAGTTGGGAAAGGGGCTGGGGATGTCAGGAGAGGGCCTTGATCAGGATTTCACTGCAGTGTGAAGTCTCACTCTTTTATGAGACTTTCAGGTTTACTTCACGCACAAATCCCAGCCCTGCAGCAGATCTAGCAAATACTGTTTTTTCCAGGGTGGATTTCATCATTCCATTTCAGGCTAACATGGTTTTGACAAATAGCAAGCCATTGCAAGGTTTCTGGGAGCTCTAAAATGCCCTTTTCAACTACCACATGAGCCTGCACAGAACCCCAGGGCTGGTGGGAGCCCATTTAAACAAATGCCCTTTCCTTGCAGTACAGAAATTCCTATATTCAGGAACCCTCAACTACTGAAAAGGGAACATTAAGCAGCAAATACTCCCACACCAGGGAGCCCCATCCATCATGTCTGAAATCTGTCTTGCACAACCCACTCAGCAGAAGGGGAAGCTGCATCCATTTGTTACCAGGACCATGTAGTTCCTTTAAAAAGAAGGAGCAAGATCCTCTTTTGGAGGATGATTTGCATATCTTGGAGCTGGGGAATGGCATCCCATTAACAGTCCTGAAGCACAGCCTTGCTCTCATGAGTCTTTTCAGAAGCACCACTACAGACCCAGGCAGCTTTTGCAATGAGTTGTGAAGAGCAGCTTTGGAGCCAGGGAAATCCCAGAATGGATTGGGTTAGGAAGAACCTTAAATCTCATCCAGTGCCACCTCCTGCCACAGGCAGCAACACCTTCAACTATCCCAGGTTGCTCCAAGCCCCATCAGCCTGGCCTTGGTCACTTCCAGAAATCCAGGGGCAGCCACAGCTTCTGGGTACCCTGTGCCAGGGCCTCACCACACTCACAGGGAAGATTTTGTCCCCCAATATCCCATCTATCCGTGTCTTCTGGCAGTGAGAAGTCATTCTCCTTGTCCTGTCCTTCCATCCCTTGACCAAAGTCCCTCTCCAGCTCCCCTGGAGCCCCCTTCAGGTGCTGAAAGGTCACACCAGAGGCTTCTCAGGCTGAAGAATCAGCCTGAAGAATCCATGGATATGGACAATCACAAGATGTTTCTCCTCCCTGAATATGGTTAGCTCTGAAACTAGGACTCTCGTGTGAATATAATTGGATGTTATTATAATAACATAACCTAACATCCAATAACATATTTCTCCTCCCCTAACATCCCCAAAATTGGATGTTAGGGGAGGAGAAAAAAAAGCCATTTCTGTCCTTTTTCCAGATTTCTGCTGAACCTCTCCACATTAAAGGGAATGCAGTAGAAACCAGCTTGCTTTTCCCAGGTTGGTGAATGCCACATTCCCCACAGAGCATCCTCCCTCCCAGCAGTTTTGGCAAGTGCAGGGAGAGCTGGAATCCAATCCCTTCAGAGGCTGACACAAGGGACAGGCTTTCATATAAAGTCTCAGTTCCACCTCAGAGTTTAGGTGGAAACCCAAAGCTTCACTGGAATTTGAATAATCAGTGAGCCCCAGGCTGGCTCCCTGCACTCTGAACTCAGGATTGGTTTCATGCTGGTGAATTGAAGCCACGTCTCACCAGTCTTAGGTCTAATGGGATCCAATAAAGATGCAAATTTCCCAAACAATTAAATATACATGCCAAGATGGAGCTGCAGCCAAGCATATTTTGTAATTAAAGCAGTGGGCTGGGCAGGCTCCTCACAGAAATGGTGTGAAATGGTGGCAGAGGGTGTTGTGGGCTGGCTCAGGGATTTGTTAAGTGGGTCCCAGTTCTGCACTTCATATTTGGCTCAACTAAAGGATGTTTCCTCCTTCTACACTCCAATGAAAAGTCACTCAATATTCCACTTTCCAAAGGGCAGTAATGCCTGCTTGCAAAAAGCCACTGTCACCTTTGATCCAAGAACACATTTGTGCTGATTGGATTGTCAAAAAAAATACTTTAAGCTCATGTCTGTCATAATATGGGTCACCCTTCATAATATGGGTACATCTGGATTTGACTTATGGGGTTAATAAATCATTAATAGATGTTGTGGGGATAAGTAATCCACATTTTAGATGGCTACAAGCAATTCATTAACCTGCTGGGCTCCTGCAGCCTGTAGGAATTAACCATTTATGGAAATTGTTGGAATACAAATGAGCCTTTTCACTGCTTCTTTACCATGACTGAAAACTGATCCTTAATGGGAAGGGTATTTCTAACAGCAGATGAATTTAGGGAAGGAGAAAGACAACTCCTGGCTAACTCCTAGATTCTCTCAAACCTTTCCATGGTCCTGGGGCACTAATTCAACCTGCTGTGCCTAAAACTTCCTCATGTTTAAATTGGAGGTGATTGGTTGCTTCACTCATGGCAAAGATCACTGTTTGTCTCATGGGATGGGATTTTCTTGCAAAGGACAACTCACCTGAACACAGTTTCTGCTTTTGCTTGCTCACAATCACAGAATCCTGGAATGGTTTGGGTTGGAAGGGGCTTTAAAGCTCATCCCACTCCAATCCTGACACCTTCCACTATCCCAGGTTGCTCCAGTCTGGCCTTGGACACTTCCAGGGATCCAGGGGCATCCACAGCTTCTCCGGGAATTCCAGCCCAGCCCCTTCCCACCCTCCCAGCCAGGAATTCCTTCCCAAGATCCCACTCTAATCTCCCCTTTCCCAGTGGGAAGCCATTTCCTGTGTCCTGTCCCTCCATCCCTTGTCCAAAATCCCTCTCCAGCTCTCCTGGAGCCCCTTCAGCCACTGGAAGGGGCTCTGAGGTCTCTTCTCCAGGCTGAACAGCTCTCTCAGTCAGCCAGCGAGGTTTTTTTCAGTTCCCATTAGTTTATAGACTGAAATTATCTCTCAAAAATGGTTCTTTCCTAGTTCTCCAGCTGACAGAATGTGCTTTGCATGATGCGAGTCAACTGTAAATCCCAGCCACAAGACATCTTTGGGACAAATCCCTTTAATTCTGAGGCTGCACCTCCAGTCCTGAGGACAGTTCTGGGTCCCTCACAAGAAGGACATTGAGGGGCTGGAGTGTGTCCAGAGAAGGGAACGGAGCTGGGGAAGGGGCTGGACCAACAGGAGCAGCTGAGGGAGCTGGAAAGGGGCTCAGCCTGGAGAAAAGGAGGCTCAGGGGGGCCCCTCTGGCTCTGCACAACTCCCTGACAGGAGGGGACAGCCTAGGGCGGGATGGGGGTCAAGCTCTGCTCCCAGGGAACAGAGACAAGGATGAGAGGAAACAGCCTCAAGCAGCACCAGAGGAGGTTTAGTTTGGATATTGGGAACAACTCCTCCGTGGAAAGGGAGCTGGAGGAGTCCCCACCCCTGGAAGTGCCACTGAGGCCGACCACAATGACGGCGCTGGCTGACAGCTCAACTCCATGACCTTAAAGACCTTTTCCAACCACAACAACTCTGTGCTTCCATGACCTTCCAGAGGCTGCTGAGCTGGAATTTGGCTGTGTGAGCATGAACCCCACCCCGTGCCCGTGCCCTGCGGGGAGAGACTCACGTCGGGCATGATCTCGATCTTCTCGTAGCGGCGCTTGTAGGGCAGCGTGAGCACCTCTGCGCGGCGGTAGGACATGGGCGGGGGCTGGCAGTCGATCATCAGGTCCGTGCGGTGGGACTGGGTGGGAGGGGGCTGCGTGTACTGCTCGGGACACACCACGTGCAGGGGCTGCAAAAGAGCAGCGTGCAATTCCCGTCAGCACCGCAGGAACCCGCTCCAGGAGCAGGGGCTGCGTGCAGCGGCGACCCGCCCGCAATTCCCGTCAGCACCGCAGGAACCCGCTCCAGCAGCAGGGGCTGCGTGCAGCGGCGACCCGCCCGCAATTTATGTCTCTAATCGCCGCTTTGGTATCATGCTTGCCACAAGGAGAGGGAAAATAAAAATATTAAGTGGCTTTTTCTCCCAAATCCTTGACAGATAAGCTGGAAGGAAATGGCAACAGTGGTGGAGACCATCCCAAGTGTCAACATGTGAGGATGCAGAAACCTCGGCCGTCAATAATCAAGGATGCAAAAACAACTCCCCGAGTTTTCCAGCAGTATGTTAACAAAGCATAAACAGGCTGGGTGTCACTGCAGGGCTTAAGGGAGCCAAAGGAGAAGGCAGTGGTTCTGCAAGCTGCCCTGGAGACAGCACAACACATTAGCAGTAACATGGAAGGAGATGTTTATCCAAAGCAAGGCACTGGCAGTTCTATCGGTTTGCAGTGACAAGCCAGGTTGCAGAACAATGAGATAAAGTGATGCAGGCATTGTTAGGAGGTTTGGAAGAATGTGTATTTCAGAGTTCAGCAAGATAGAACACGGGAAAAAACTCAGCCAGGAAAAAAAAATCTGGTTATTATTTTAATTACTTGGTTATTAAGTGATATAATATTAACTATTATTTAATTGTCATGAGTCAGAAAGCAATTTTAGTAGAAACAAATGGGATGGGCCACTAAAGTTCTGAAGAGCTGAGGGGGAACAGCAGATACTGCAAGAACCCTCTTTTTCTTAGACCTCTCTTAAAGCAGAGCTCAATGCTGTGTTCTCTTCATGGAAAACAGCATCTGGGTGTTGTCTCCATTTTTGTTTAATGCAACATTTGCTCAAAATTCATTTATTTAATTTCAGCTGTGTGAAGAACCGTAAGAAAAGGCAACAGAAAATTAATTACCTGGACTTCTTTGAGTAATTTAGACACCTGAATAAAGTTGAGTCTGGTGTCAATGGGACAGTAAACACATTTCATTGCCAAGGGCTGATAGGGAGCCAGGGCATCCAGGTAAGAGAAATCAGGTTCTGGAAAGAAAAATGTTGAAAACATTCAAAGCCCCTTAACAACAAAACCAGCCCAATTCCTCTCTAATTTCAGTTTAGTCAGAGCTGTTGCTCAATGTTAAATCTGTTACAGATTTCTCTTCCCTTCCTCCTTCCCCCACCCATTATTTTCAATTAATTTGATGAAAATTACGCCCACAATTAGTCTTACTTTAATCAAGCAACAGAGTAATATTATTTCATTTGAACACATTATTGCATGATTTTTAGAACAAATTTAATCAAGACAAAACCACCATCTCTTATTTTTAATCAGATCTTGTAAAGGAAAGCAAAATGTAGACATTTTGAGTCTTGTAAGGTAATCCAAATGGCAAGTTGTTTTTCACTATGACAAAAATGTGGCATAAAGATGATATCTTCATATATAAATATAAATATATTTATTCTTTTGAATCTAAGAGCCAGGTTTAGATTGGTGGGAAACCATTCTTTTATTACTGGATTAGAGATTTGCCAGGGAAAAGTCAGGCACTGAATGGACTTTTACTCCCACAGAGAGTAATAAAACATTGAGAATACTACAGGAAAAGATTTTTTTTTTTAGTGAATGACAAATGTAGATCTCAGGTGACACAGTGTAGGATACAGGTAACCTCTTGTCTCTGGGGGTTACCAGCTAATGGTGTGGAAAAGATTATGCCATCTCTATCTCTCTGGTAATTGTGGGATAGATGGGACAAAAGGAATGCTGGAAAAAAAGGAACTGGTATTAGTTTGATAAGTACAGAATGGGAAAAGAGAAGGGGATGCATGAAAGTCTCAGCTGCTGGATTATCCTGAACCACAGCACCTGGAAGGATACCAGGCAGAGCACAGTGCAGTTCAAGCCTGGCTGGAACACAGCAGGAGGAATTCTCTGGGACCTGCTGAGGCTGTGAAAGGATGAACTTAAAGGAAACTGAAATTCAAAGGCTCCAGTCCACATTTAAAGAGACACCTAGGATGTTCTGACATAGCAGCAGAGCTGAGCACTGCTTGGATTTCTCATGCAGACAGCAAAAAAAAAAAAAATCCCCTTCAAACCTTACTAGAGGAAGTTCAGCGCCAGCGTGACATCCAACAAAAAGACAAGTTAATTGCTCACCTAAAAATCTCAAAATCTCAAAATGTGCTGCTGGCTAAGCACCACTGAGCACAATGTGGGGATATTTACCCTGAGAGAACAGAACATGGCACCAGGCAATGATACAAATGTTTGGAACTGCCAAAGGGATAATTTCCCCAAGTTTAAAGCAATTGTCAGAGTCGCTGCCTGGGAACATTGAAGAGAGAAATATTAACAAAAAATGAGCATTGTACAAGGACGTGTACACGAAGCCATGAATCCACAAACATGAAATAAAAATTACACTGGGCAAAAAGCCATGCTAGTTAAAAGCAGATGTGGTGGTGGCAATGAAACAAAGCCTAAAAATACCGATGTAAAAATGGCATTTTATGTCTGTTGAGTTTAATAGCAATGAATAGAAATTTAAAAATAAGAATACTGAGAAAGTTGGTAGTTGAAGAATGATCAGTGATTAGTCTGGGTTAAATGACAAGGCATTTAAAAAGCCATTAGGGGAAAACAGAAAGCTTAAGTCAGGTAGAGGTTCTCTGCTAGAGATGAAATTGTAAAAATTAAATTTAGAAAGTTATCAGAAGGGTGGCTTGCCATCCCATCTGGGGTTGTGGAGGACACAGAGATTTGAGGCAGCACCTGTTCAGCATTTCTGAATCAGTAGGTTCAGACAATGTACAGGCATAGAGTCTTGATCTAGGAATCCCATATAAAATCCAGTCCAAAGCCTCTCTGAACTCCTATTAAGGAGAGGAGAGGCCTTGAAAAAGGGAGAAATTCTAATGAAGGAATTCTAACACGGGACTTGGGAGATTTAGAATGTTAAAAACACAACTTGAGCTGGGCTCACAGGGAACTCATGTGACACACAGGAACTGCTGTTTTGAAACCACCCAAAATCCCAAAGTCACCTGTCTGGAGGCAGCAAGTGCTTGTCAAGGACACATATTGACTTTTCCTGACAGAATTACAGGTCTTTAGCTTTTCCCCCAAGACTCCTGATTTATTGCTGCGTGACACTGAGTTATAAAACCTTCCACTGTACAGCACTGACGTGCATGAGATGGTTTTAACATCTCCCAGGGAGCTGGTTTGTAAAGGAGACTTCTTTATACCGTGTCTTCTCCTAGAATTTCTTTGTGGTTCAGTGGTATTCGATATTTTTAATCAATAATCTCCTCAATACTGCTCCAGCAGTGATGTCTGCAGGTGACACCAGCCAGCAAAGCAGCACCACAGTTCCCTCACAGCCAGGTCCAGGCTGCTGGCTGCTTTAATTTATATTCTTGTTGTTGTTTTTCACATTACAGATTGGAAAGGTGGAGACTGACTGGTTCCTGTGGACTGAACAAGCAGTGTTCATTAACAATGCAGGATGGTCTAGAGTTTAAAGGTTCTAATTACCAGAAACCAGGAGTTTTTCACAGGAAAAGCTACAACATCATCAGCTCTCACACACTGCTCCAATGGACCAAAGTTCTTTTAGATCCACAGGAGATTTTAGCTTAAAACAGAAAAGTAATTAAATAATGGAAATCAGTGGCATCAGTGGAAGTGCTTCAGATTTTCACTGGTACTAAGAACAGGAGAATTTAATCTGCTAGGAATTTCTACAGACAGAGAATCATTTAAGCTGGAAAAAATCCTCTAAGGTCATCAAGTCCTAGTGCCAAACTCAGCACTAAACTCTGTGTTTTGTTCCAGCTGAGACAACCAGAAGGAAATAGGCCTAGGACTAGACAGTCATAAGGCAGTAGGACCATCCTGCCCAGTGGATGTGCCCACAGACAGAGACAAAACCTATGGATAGACAGAATTTAGGGAAAAAACCACCACAAGCATCTGGAATCACTGTGCACTCCAAGGTCACCCAGCTAAAGCAGCTCTCAACTGGAGTTTCACTAAGTACAAACTGGGAATGAATCGCCAGGACCATGACCTGCTGCACACCCAGGCTGTCAGGAGTGACATTTCAATGGGCCAGGCTCTGACAGAAGTGCTCGATTGCCTCAGTTCTCTGAAGGATTAGGATCTCACACAGAAAGGTCAATTGCCTCTCCTTACAGAACACACAGAGGAAGAGTTCCTGCCATTAAAGGCCAGTTCCTGACACCCTGGGCAGCACATTCACAACGTGATTAATGCCACTGGTTCCCTGGGGATTCATGGAATACACACCCCAGCAAAGGCTCTGCAAATTCTGGCTTAATTGAAGTCCTGACTGGAGTAGAATTCACTATTTTCACCATAATGCATATCCACATTGCAATTTTACCCAATTACTGTAATTAGGGCATGTCTCCTGAACTGCCTCAAAGGTCAGGAGGGATGGGTACTGCAGCAGCTGTGCCTTTAGTGCTGTGGTACCTTGCACCATTTCCCAGCACAAAACCAGTCTGGATTTAAGTTCCCTGCAGGAACCCCCTCGTATCTCCCCTCCCACTGAATAGGGTTAATTATACACTATAAATATCCCCAAATTGGCCTAACAGTATCATGATACTGTCACACTTTTTGGTGCCAATACTGTGAAAGAGTCAAAGGGACTTGCTTGTCACTAGCCTGGAGTCCACAGTTAAAAAAAAGAAAGAAGGAAATAATCCTTTCCCAGCCCTCTTTTCTTCAGGTTTTGTGTTTTCCAGCAGCTTTCCTATTCATTAAAAACTGGAGGAAAATAAACTTAACAGTGTGACTCCATCCCACCCTTGCTGTGGGAGTAGGTTTGATTTGTTCCTCAGGGCTCTCCTCCCCAGTTCTAATTTATCCACACCATTTTTACCTGGCTAAGTCTTACAGAGCACACCTCCTATTTTCCCAGAGTTCCTCAGACACAAAATCAGGAGTAAGGACCTAAAGGATTATTCTTTGCCTTCTCAGATTAGGACTATGATCTGCAGGGCTCTGTGTGGGTGACATGAGCTACAAATACACCTGTACAGAACCCCAGCTCCAGAAAAGGCCTTGAAGGATTTTTAATCAGGGTCAGCCCTAGAAGCAGATGGAGAGAAGTGGAGGAACTTAAAAGACCTGTTGAGCACTGAGAAAGGAAACAGCTCCCCTGGGGAATGAGCCAGAACTGTACCTTCAGCTACAAATGTGTCTGCCAGCCAAAAACCACCTGAACAAAGCTCAGCCCAAAGGCAGGAACAGCTCAGATCCCTGTGCCAGGTTTGTGTGGGGTGCACACTTCTGTGACAGCAGAGAGGACAGAAACTTCTTTAGAAACACTGAAAGATGAAAAGGCAGAAGGGATGAGGTTTGTGGTTCCACTGGAATATGGAGAAGTGTTTCTCCTTTCTGACCAGCATCCATTAGGTCTTGCCTGGGTTTAACTTGCAGCCAGCTGCTTTTAATTTAAAAATTAATTTCCTGTAGGCATTTAACTGCTGTGCATAACAAAGATTTTGCTCAGACGTGGCAGGAATGGACTCTGCATGGCAAAGGTTGGCTCTGCAGGGCTACACTGAATCAAATGGCACAATAATTACATTTATCCCTGCAGCCAATCCCGGGGCCTTAATTTAGATAAGCTCCTACTGAAGGCAAAAACTTCTGTCCCAGAACAAATGAGTAAAGTCCCAGGGATGTGGGCACACTTACCCAGAGTGCACAAACTGTTAATTTGATAATGATATCAGCATTTTACTTACCTGTGAATATAACAGTGTTCAAGCTGGATTTTCCCCACAGCTCCATGAAATGCACCACATCCCCAAATCTGAGAGAGGGATGCCCAGTGAACACAACACAGGGCTGCTTGAAGTCATTGCTGAAGTCCCCGTGGATGCTGGGATAATGTTTCAATTTGTTTGTCTGAATGAGCTGAAAGAAAAACAAAAATCCAGACAGTGCAACTTTTCATGCCTCTGTGCTTGAGTGTGCTTATTTACATGAGATTATAAATGTTCTACAATTTATTCCTAACTCATCAGAGAGTCCCTTCCTGTATACCCCTTAGATTTTTCCAACAAATTTAGTCATGACTGTCATAAATGTTATGAAAAGGAAGTCAGAACATGGGGCTAGGGGCCTCCAAGTCCTTGCTCTCACTTCTTTGGTACCAGCAGGATGGTGACTGGGAGGAAACTCTGCAAACACTCCCTGCAAATTCGAGTTCCCTGGAGTGAGCAGAATGCTCAGCTGTCAAATTCACAATAAGCTCCTTTTTCCTATTTGCCATGTCTGCAGAGAGCTCTGGGCTTGTGTTTAACTTGCTTTTCTTGCATCACAGCAAGTGCCAGGCACTTTTGCCTTCAGCAAAATGTTGCTGAGCTTCCCTGGTCTAAAGGGTTCACACAAAATCAAATCTGCTGAAAAAGAACAGACTGACTTTCCCTTCCTTAACTATCCCTGAAACCAACAATAAACATGAACTAAGAGCAGTAAGATGTTTTGCAGACACAGTGCAATCAGCTCTGCAGGTGGAACAGATTTCTTTACTGAGATGAAGAAGTTTATTTATCAAGGCACTTTTCAAAGAGTTTTGCTTTATTTCTCCTGCCACTGTTTTCTAATCTGCAAACCAAGGTGCAACTTAGAAAGCAATTTAATAACCAGGCTGTGAAGCACTTTCATGCAATATTTTGCAAGTATTTCCTTGGCAGGTATATGCTTCCATCTCCAGCATGAAAATAACTGTAAATACAGTTTAAAAATAAAGGAATTTAACACATGAAATCATAGACTGAACAGCTGAGAGGAAAAACCATGGAGATAAGGAGTGTGAGGGAGGGCAGGGGACTGCCTTTGTCAGCCAGTTTTAAAAGGAGGTTGGGCTGTTCAACAGATCATAGAATCCTGGAATGGTTTGGGTTGGGAAGGAACCTTAAAGCTCCTCCTGTTCCACCTCCTGCCATGGACAGGGACACGTTCCACTGTCCCAGGTTGCTCCAAGCCTCATCCAACCTGGCCTTGGGCACCTCCAGGAATCCAGGGGCAGCCACAGCTTCTCTGAGACTCTCTGCCAGGGCCTCACCACCTTCACAGGGAAGATTTTCTACCTAATATCTCATCTAAACCTTCCCTACTTCAGCTTAAGGCCATTTCCCTGTGTCCTGTGTTACTTTTTACCATGGCTGATCTAAGGTGCCTGCAAGGAAATAAAGAGAAACTGAGAATTCTCAGCAGCTTGTGCACCACAAAGCACCTCAGAATTCCATGTTATTACACAATACTGTAGATGCACATGGACCATTTCCACGTGGATCCTTGAATCATGGAGGAAGTAGAAATTGGACTACATTTTCTGCAGTTTACAAGTAATAGCTAATTCCTATTTAATCTTCAAGAGGGAAATTGGAAAAAAACCACCCAATAACTGCTCTGGCAGTTGACAGGCAGTGAATCTCAAAAACATTCCTGCAATTATAGTGGTAAAGATTTCTGATTAACACATCTGGAGTGCAGGGTTTAGAATCTAAACTTAGCTTCAGTAATAAAAACTGCAGTTTAGCAGACAATGGGTAAAGCAAATTTGATTCCATAAAATACTGACATTTAAATGAACTTGTAGGAAATGGCCTCAAAAACCTTTTTTCTGCTCGATTTTTTTTTTTTTTTTTTTTTTTTTTTTTTTTTTCTGCTCGATTTTTTTTTTTTTTTTTTTTTTTTGAGGGAAGCTGAAACTCTCAAAACTGAAAATGCAGCAGCAGTTTCAGCTGGGTAAACTGGAAGAGGAGGATGATTTCTATTTCAAACATTAAATGGGATTTGTGACATTCCAGAGGAAAACCTTTCCAGGGACAGGCAGCTAGGTCAGAGAAAGACATTTCTACAGCCAGCATTGATCTAAGACACCCCTGAAAGTCACAAACTGTTGTCCCAGCATCTTCTTTCACAGGTTCCTTCAAATGATATTTATTTGTATTCAGCATTCAGATCTTTGGGAAGATGTGAGAGCAGCACTGGATGTGGAAAGCAGTGAACAGCTCATTTCCCTGCCATACCTCCACAAATATTCAGTTCACTGCTCAGCAACATAAAAGCTGTATTTCCTTCAAAGCATTATGGAAGCTTCATATCCCCTCCTATTGCTTTGTAAAGAGACAGAGGAGCTCTAATCCAGTTTTCAGGAGCTCGTTGGTGATGATTCTTTTTTCATCTTTTCTTTTTATCTTGCCAGATCGTTTCTGATAAGTCTGGTGAGGCTTCAGAGCTCAGCTCACAATCCCTCACTCTCACAGGTGGACAGAGCAGGGGTGAAAGGCTACAAAAACAAGTTTAGAGATATTCTGCTCACTCCAGTGAGAAAGCAGCTGGTGGATTTTAGTGTCTACAGTAAAGTCTCTTCTAATCACCCCATCAAAAATATACGAAGCTGAACTTGCAAAACAGGTCCAACAAAATTTCCCAACTCATTAAGGGGACTGAGTTTGTAATGATTTGTGCAGGTTTTTTGTATCTCCAGATGAGATGGGGTGTGTAAAGCTTTGCTGTGCCACGGTCAGACCTCCAGCCTGGGCCAAACCCAAAGCCTGGCACTGAGCCAGCCAATATTTCCACAGTGGGCCTGGTTTCTGGAAAGCACAAGCAACATTCAGAGCATCTTTTTACAGAAAGAACCACTATTGACTGAAAGCTTAAGAGATAGGGGCTGGTAAAGTACTGAATCAAGAGTGAGAGCTGCGATTTTCTGAAATCCCAAATGGTTCTGTGCTTCCCTTTAAAGCTGCACACTTGATTTACAGGGTCAGCAACTGCTGCTATAAACAGGATAAATCTCCAGAGCCTTTGTGTATCCTTTGTTGAAGCAAAATACACTGATATTTACTCTGTGTGTGTGTGTGTGTGTGTGTGTGTGTGTGTGTGCTCTGTATCCAGAATTTAGAACAGATGTAGCTCCTATCAGGGAATGAGAGATGTATTTATTACTTCACCTCCCTCATTGCTTTCATCAGAACAACACTAACAGGGGCCTAATTTTATCACCAGAATATCCAGAGTTGGAAGGCACCCCCATGGATCATTGAGCCCAACTCTTATATGATAATATTTATAACACAATTCTATAAAACAAACCATAATAGTCCACAATCACCTGGTTCCAGGTATTTATTTAAATGTGCTATGCAGGAACTGGTAAATGGAGGAGGGAATCAAAGATGAAGAAGACAAATGCTGGTATTTAAGACCACAAAATCAATATTACTCCCACCCTGGCTCTTTTTTGAGTCAGAAAAAAAGGGTTTCTGCAGCCATTTCTCTTAGATCTTGATAACAGAATCCTTAATAAGAGCACAGTAAATCCAAGTCCTCCCTCCACTGGCAAATACTGATCAATACAAATTACCTCTCAAATTTTATTGTTGCAGACATTTAGAGGAGTCTGGATTCACTTATCTTAAAGCCTGAAATTGTCCATGTGAAGACTGAACAGAAAGGAACAATTCAGCTACCACAATTGAGCCATTCCTTTATAAACATAAAGCCTCCACCTCCATGAAAGGGATGGGACAGAGTGTACAATCCATGGATCCTGTTAAAATGATCAAGGAGACCCCTAATTCCTCATCTAGGGCTGTGCTGGGATGGGATATTCCCACATGGAATTTGGTAAGACACCACACACTTGTTCTGGGATACCAGAATAACAAATCTAAGCTAAACAAATTACTGGTTTATACTCCACAGTATTTCAGCAAGGCATTGTAGAGCTTCAATCTGAGCCTATTTAGACAGTTGATCCTTGGATATAATGGATACAGGGGGCTTGGAAGTGAAAGCCACCCCCTGCCTTGCCAGCCTGTGCTGACAAATATTTGGGGTCTCCAGTTTTTGACTTTGCAGTCAGAGCAACTCTTCCCTCAGAAACGCCTTTAAGAAGCTCTTTTAGTTAGTGCACCACTAAAAGGGTGCAGGAGAGACTTCAATGAGAACCTGGAAACTCCCATTTTTATCAACTTTAGCAGGAACTGATGTTCAAATCCATCCCAACAGCCTCAGCCCACATTCCTTGCTCCTAACTGAGGGAAAGTATTCCCTGTTCACTCAGATTCTATGTTAGGAAGCAAACTGCCACCACAAGAACTGTACCAGGACTGTGTAGGAGGAGGTAAGATGAACATCTACTGCTCCATTAAAGTGGAATTAAACAAGGAGGGAGAAATGTTTCAGGTTCTCTGCAGAGCTGAACATGTGTCTGGTTTTATTCAGCAGAGCAGAACAAGGAATGAGTTCAAAACACGCAACGTAAATCATAAAACGAAAATTTCCATGCAGAGAGAATGCAAAAGCTTCAAAGAACTCAGTGTAGAGAGTGAGGAGAAATAAAAATAGTAATTGTAGAGACAATGAAGATGCTTTTATTTACCCTCCTGTGACAATAATAAAGGCATAGTTAAGTGAAATGCCAAATACAATCACAGCTGATTAAAGGAAGGAATTACTCTGTTCTACAACACATCAGGCACTGCTGGAACTCATTGCTACAAGAGACAACATCGAGGATTTGGGGGATTTTTTGCCTTCTTTGTTTTTAAATCTTGCTGTTTATACAACTAACAGGAACATCGAATTTCAGTACCAGCAGCATGCTGGGCTGGGCTTGTTCTGTGGATAATTAGAAGCTTATTTCCTGGCCTGTCCCTCTCTGATGTATCATTCCAGGCATGTTATTAATGCTTCCTAAGATGTAAGAGGCATGTCTGAGTAATTCCCTATTTTCCTCCAACAACTGAGCAGTTAAGCACATCTTTTCATGATGGGCAATTTCAGCACAGGTTACATTGCACAAGCCTAGCATTACTTTGAAAAAAGCCAAGCAATTCTCCACTAACAACCTCTCTGATAGAAACCATCATTCACTGTCTGCTTCTGATACTCATTAAAAATCCCCTGAAGTGCCAGTAAGCAAAGCTCCTGCCTGAGGGAGGGGATTGTGGATGCCCAGGATTGTGCTGGAAGAGGTTTTATGGATGTTTCACACTGTGTGAATGAAATACAGTGTCAGGTGTGAGATTCTGGAGATTTAACAAGGGACCCGAGGTACCTACAAGCACATCCCATGGGATGTTCCATCCTGCACCTGGAAGAGGCACATTCCTCCCTCTGTGCAGGGAAGCTGAGCTGGGATTCACTGCTGGGAGGCCTTTCCTACATAATTACCCTGATCTACACATGAAGCACAGAGCAGTTCTTGCAAAGCTGGTCCAATAATTTGGTAAAATCTCACAATCAACAGGCCCCCAGAGAATATAAAACGTCCCAGGAATTAGAGGACAGAGTTATCACTCTATAAACACAAAGACCCATCATATAAGATGGGTTAATTAATCCAGTCTTTGACAGCTGCATGTTTGGCTTCTCATTTTTGGATGGGTTTTCACATAAATCTGCCAGTTCCAGTGAATATTGTAAACCACAATATGGGCTGTCAGTGACTCCAATGACACTGTGGATGAACAAGGACACCCCAGAAAGCAGGGATGGAGGGCAAGACAGAAAGCACAGCCAGCAGCAAGGCTGCAGAGCCTTGTACTCAGAGAATTTGGAATTGATTTATCAGTGGGAATGAATTTTTTGGTGATAAAATAAGTGGTGAACAGGTGGCTTGCCCTGCAGTCCACATTATTCTTGGTAACAGATTATACATAATTCACTGCACATCCTGCTTGAAATACATTCAAGCATCTGGAAAGAGTGAGGGCTCCTGGTCAGATCCTACTTCAACAACGCCTTTGAAGCACCTACAGATGATAAATATGATGGGTAATGGCAATTTCCAGAACAAGTCCCTGGATGAGATATCTCAGAGGAAAAAAAAACAAACACCCAGTCTCTGTGAAAGCATTGAATTTCTGGGCTCTTAAACCTACCATGGCCACTCTGCACATCTCATCAAACAGTCTGGACCACTGCAGCTAAAAGAGACAGGTGTCTGTATGTCCTAGGTGGCTCAGTGGCTCACAGGAGGAGGATTGAGCTAAAATTCTCAGTCCTGTTTCTTCCTTTCCCAGTCTGCCTCTTGTTTACTTTGGTGGAAAAACTACCTGTTCCCAGGGGAGAATTTCCTGTCCTAACACATGAGGTAACTCTGAAGGCATCAGTTATATTTAATATCTGCTTGGCTAAAGCTTCTCCTCAAATTTTTATTTTGTTGCAGGGAAATCTTCCAAATGTAGGAGCCTCATTCCACTCTGCTTCATTACAGTGCTCAAGTAATTTCATTTAAAATTGCCATGGACAGCACTCAATGCTGCAAACTTTAAATTTTGATATAAAAATCTCTCTTTCATGACACCATTCCTCCTGCAGCAGACATGGTGCCTGCTTCAATGAAGGAGGAAGGAGCTGGCATGACTGTCTCTGATAACAAGCTCTTAGTTTCACAGACTTGGAAATAAACTGCTTGGACAAAGGGAATGCTCGTGGTTGCAGCTGATAAGAGCAAACATCCCACACCAGATCTCCTTCTGCGGGGGAAGGAGTGAACCAGGCCAGCCTGTGCAAGTGATAGGCTGGAATAAACAGGGTAATTTTGGAGTTTAGGGAACACCATCACTCATTCCTCCCCCACGCTCCCAGATTCATCACAGAAAGCAAAGTAAAAAACCACTTTTATGAAAAAGAAACACGAACCACTTTTATGAAAAACAACACTTGAATAGCTGTAGAAGGGTTCATCAGAAAAACAACAGCTACACTGTGTGGACTGTGATTCAGAAAGTGAACAAGACCATGGTTAACTCACCTCAGCGTGGGGAAAAGGAGGTTCTGGAAGATACACCTTTGTTTGTTTGTTATGACACAACCTTTAAAGAAAAGGAAATCAGCCAGAGTTAGAGGTGCAGCACATCCTGCAGCATCTGCTGCCATCTACTGTTACACTTTTGGAGAAAACTGGTCTGGATCTGAGGCAAAATCATCAGTCTGTCCTGTGGCTGCCAGAGTTTCTGGTTGGAGGACCCACACCTACAGGACACAACACCTCAGTCACAGCAGGGTCACACAGAGAAGGTGCAAGGCAGCTGAAGGTAACTCTGTACACACTGGAACAGAGCTCCTCTGCTGCTTGACACATCTGTAACTCAGCATCCACAATGGTTCCTCATCCAGATCTCAGCAGCTTTTGCAAAGCCAAAACATCTGTCAACAGAAAAATCCCACTTTTCTCATCCCACTTCTCGGCACTGACTTGGTCCTTTTGCTCATTCTCATCTAAATCCCCTGTGCATTTTATTATTGCAGTTTAATGTTGGTAAACTGCCTCTCCACGGCCCAAGGCTCACTGTGACCTGGCATTTTCCATCAATCACTTCTCTTTAAAACAGATATTGAGAGCTGTTGATGAGCTCTACCCAGACTCCTGATTCATCCTATTACAGCAGCTAAAAAAAGCTGTTTGTCAGAGGTCTGGGTGACGCTGCAATGATCTGCACTGACACTGTCCTGGTGGCTTTTCTGGGAAACACTGCTCATACTTGCACTTTATTAAAAAGAAATGAGCCTGGGTCAAACTAATTTTGATAAAGTCTAAGGGATACTAAGAGCAAGGCATTACCTTTAGTTGAGTAAAGGGTAGAATTAAAGGCTGGAATCCCTGAATATCAACCACAGTTCTGACCCCAAACCTCTACTTTATACATCTCCAATCTTTGCCTCCATTTCTGTGTAAATCCACCAGATTTCAGTTCTCTTTACAATTCTCCTGCAGGATGAATTCCCACAAGATTTCCAGGACCTGATTTTTTCTTTCCTGAACTCCAAAATCTGGAGATGAAGAAGAGAAGAGCTACCTTAGTGTATTTAATATTCTAGAGCATGTCTCCATTGGTAAGAATTTGGGAAGAGTTCCAAGTGGTTGGGTTCTCCTTTCCAGGGCTCAGAACCACAGAATGGCTGAGGTTAGGAGGGACCTCCTGAGATCACCAAGTCCAAGCCCTGCTCAAGCACTCTCAGGAGAGCAGATCACCCAGGACTGTGTCCAGTTGGATTTTCATGTCTCCATAGCAAAGTTTCCATAACCTCTCTGCACAGAGACTGCAGTGTTCCACAGAATCATGGAATGGTTTTGGGTTGGAAGGGATGTGAAAGATCACCCAGTTCCAATCCCCTGCCATGGGGAGGGACACTTTCCACCATCCCAGGTTGCTCCAAGCCCTGTCCAACCTGGCCTTGGACTCTTCCAGGGGTGGAGCAGTCACAGCTTCTCTGGGCAACCTGTGCCAGGCCCTCACCATATTGGTGAGGAAGAAGAATTTCTTCCCAATATCCCACCTAACCCTGCCCTCAGGCAGTTTAAATCCTCTATCCTGATGGAATTTCACGTGTTTTAATTTGTTCTGCCATTGGGCCCTGCTGAAGAGACTGAGCCCTCATTCTCCTTCCTTCCTATCAGGTGTTTCTACACAATGATAAGATCCCTGTGAGCCTTCTGCTCTCCAGGCTGGAGACCCTCAGCTCCCTCAGCCTCCCCTCATGTCCATGGCCCTGTGCTGGCCTCATTCCAGAAATTCCACATCCTTCTGGTACTGGGGAGACCAGGATCATATAGAACACTGTCCATGTGTCCTCAGCAGTGCTGAGCAGAGCAGGATCTCCTCTCCTGTCACGCAGCCCAGGACACTCTTGGCCTTTTCTTGCCATGGCTGAACAAAATTAAGCCTGAAAACTCCATTTTGCTTAGCCAGGGACATCATGGTAGAATTTAAGGGGGGTAAGACTTGCAAACAGGCAAAGCTAAAACTCACTCAAGTCAGGAACATAATTTACTCATTAGGGTAAGCACCAAAAAGCAGAGATTGAGTTTGCACATTCTATAGGAAATGATCCTTCCCTAATTATAGAACATGTTCTTCCACACACACCCCCCTGGTGACTCCAGGAACGTGTTCACAATCCTAACCAGGTGTATTTTAGAATCTGTCAGGTAGAGAGAACCTGCACCTGCCTCTTCCCAGAGCTGTGGGTGCACTTGGGGCTGCTCTGGCACACCTACCACTCGGCAAAGATCTGGGAGAACTCCAGGGAGCTGTTGGCAACAGGTGAGATGAAATAAAAGGGGACATTGGAGAGTCCTGCAGAGTCAATGTACTGATAGAGGCACTCCAGCAGGTCATAGATCACTCCAGAGGGGTAACAGGGAACCAGGACGTTGCCTCCATTCCGGACAGTCATCGCTAAGGGAGAGACAAAGAGAGAAATCAATTTGCTGGGTTCGTATTTAAACTTTTAATAAATTCCTTTCATCCGATTCTTATATAAAAAGCAGCTTTTGCATGAATTAGCACAACACATTATGCACAGGAGTTGGGAAGAAAACCTCTATCATTAAATACATTCATTTCCTGCCTTCTCCAGGCTCAGTGGAGCGATTCTACTCCTTTAGCTGGGGGCACAGGACAGCCTGAGCACATGGGAAACTCCTGACAGGAGAGGGCAGCCGTGTACTGGCACAGGAGGATAAAGGAGTGACACAAACCACCTCACCATCAAAATAAACCGTGCTCCATCTCTCAGCTGCCTCCAGAGTGTCAGCCAAAAGCACTGCACATGCTGAGCTGTTCAGTGCTTGGATTTCAGATGAAAAGCCGAAGGTGTGGTTATTTCAAACAGCCCTCAGAGCCAGAAATGGGTGATGGAATGTTTGTCCTTTTTAAAAACTCTAAATATTTCTGTCCTTTCTGTATAACAGGAACAATTTAAAGCTTGCAGACAGCATGGGACTAGATAAAAATGAGGAGAGGAAAAAGGAAATATAGGTTTACTTTGTAATTGAGACAGATCTGAGCACAACAGCAAAAGCAAGCAAAGCAAACGTGTTCTTCTTGCAGAATGAATTACAAAAATACTGCACCTTCTGGGAAAGGAGAAATACTTTGTTCAGCTCAGTGAGCAATTTCACCTGTGGTTGTGGGGTAAAACCATCCACTGCTGTTAACTGCAGTGCAGCAGCAGTTACATCATGCACCAAGCATTCCACAAAAAGCTTTGGAAGAGCCTGAAAATACAAATATTGCATCCCCCCAAAATCACCTCCTTGACTTCAATATCTTGCTGAGCTTCATTGGGGTATGGATTCAGCACTTTAAGGGTGTTTTTGTCCTTAATGGAGCAGAATTTTCCTCAAGGAAGATTTTTCTGGCTGAATGTTTAAGTTTTATGGAGTTCAGGGGGATGCACAGCCTAGCAGGATTTTTCACACGCATTTGTGGTTGTTTTACTCTGTAGAGCAGTCAGTGCCTCTGACATGGTGCTATCAACAACTGCTGATCAAAGGCCCCTTGTTTATCACTTACAATACAACTGCAAGGTAGTGGATTTATTTCTCCAGGCCATATACAAACTATACCATCCAAATATTTGTGGAGATGAGCAGCAATAGATCACATTTGTCCAGAACTCGAGATGTTCCCAAACATCTCAGCAACGTGTGACATTATCCCCCTCACATGGGCAAATCTAAACTATCCCAGCTGTAAACAGGATGTGAAGAGAGCAATGAGGAGGTTAAGAACAACATTTTCAGAGCCATCTGGAGGTGGAAGTTGAGGCTCTGGCTCCAGGACCTGAATTTACACTGAGACATCACATACCCAAAGATTCTGCAGAGGAAAGGAAAGTACCTACACCCACTGCAGCAGGAATGGTGCACAGGCCAGGGATGGGACGCAGAATAGAGGTTAAAGAACGTGTCAGGCCACAAAAAAATGTGAGTTCCATGCCTTTGTGGTGCTTTCACCCTGGCTGGAGGCTGGGTGCTCACCAAAGCTGCTCTATCACTCAGCTGGGCAGGGGAGAAAATGTAACAAAAAGCTTGTGGGGAGAGTTAAAATCAAGGAGAGATCAATGACTAATTACCATCACAGACAAAACCTCTCTCTACAGGGTACAGGCCAAGCCAGGACCTTGCTCCAGTGTGGGCTTCCCATGGGGTCACAGCCTCCTTCAGGCATCCCCCTGCTCCAGTGTAGGGTCTCCAGGGGCTGCAGGTGGATTTCTGCACCCCCCAGGCCCCCATGGGCTGCAGGGACACAGCTGCCTCTCCCTGGGCTGGGAATCTTAGCTTTGGTGTCTGGAGCAGCTCCTGCCTCTTCTTCCTCACTGCAGGGCTGGGGATCTGCAGGGCTGTTCCTCAATTTTCCTCATTCTCTTCTTCCCTGGCTGCAATTACTCCTGCACAGTAACTTCTTTCTCTCTCTTCACTCTGTTATCCCAGAAATGCTGCCACCTCTGATGGGCTTGGCCTTGGCCAGCAATGGGTCCATCCTTGAGCCAGCTGGGATGAGGGAAACTTCTGGAAACTCTTCACAGAAACAACCCCTGTAGCCCCACGCTACCAAAACCTGGCCATGCCAAACCCAGTACAGTCTGAATTTCCAGCTCTGGAAACCTCAAGCCTTCTCTGCTGAAAACAAGCACAAGTTCCAGATTCCTGAGGACACAGAGGAAATAACAGAGGGCAAAGTCTTGGAGGAGATGCCAGCTTGAGTTTCTGTCCCCAGCAAAACTGCAGAGCTGGTGAGCAATAATGGATATAAAATCACAATCTAAGGAGTGGAGAATGATTCCAGCCAGGTGCCACCAGGCCAGGGATCCACAAAGGGATAAGAATCACCTCCCAGCTTCTGCAAAACAGGGGTGAAAACCTTCCCAAGAATATTGCTTTCCACACAAGCAGCAGGTCCAGTCTGGCTCTCTGCTGCCCTACAACAACTTTTCAGAGTTGTCAGTAAAGAGGACACATCTATCTGAAAGTTGTTTAAAGCCCAATTTATTTTGGTGACTGATGGATGCTCTCTCCTGATAAAAGTTGTATAATAATCTTGGCATTTCAAATTTAGTCTCCTTCAACAGCTCCTTAACAAGTTGTTCAATTTACAACTCACAAAGAGATCCTTGCTTTCCCAACAGCTGCTGCTACAAGGTCGAGTTGGCACCTAAAAAGCAAACTGTGCTCTTTTCTGCTCTCTATAAACACACACAGCCTCACACTTGCACAAAATATCACCAACTCTCCCCACAGACAGACTGGCAGCTTTGCTGCTGGTGCCCAAGGCAATGTGGAAATAAAACTGCTCTTCTTGAACTGCAGAGTGCTGGTGCTGCAGTGCAGAGCAGGGAAAAAAGGGGCTTGGGGTAAACTGAGAGGAAGTTGGAGGTGGGACAGAGGGTGGGGAGGAAATCGTGTGTGCCTTGGCAATCCTGGGAATCAGGGCTGCAGCTCCTCCACATGCTGGGATGAAAACAGAGATTGAGGTGAAATTTTCACACTTCCATTTCTGTGCTTCACATCCCTCCTTCACAAGCATGTTGGTACCTCCTCATACACACTTGTGGTGAATTTGTCTCTGCTTTAGAGTTTTATCTTGAGTATTTTGAGCTGCTTGTGCACTCTCTTGAACATTTTGGAAGGGAGAAAACACAGATGAAAACTCCTGTGCTCAGCTTGCCTACTCAATTGCCTTGCCCAGTAACCCCATTGCTTTTGGACTTTTTTACATATTTGAAAGAAAACTGATTCTCTGTTTTCCTGATGTTGGGTAAATAAATATAGCTGGTGTCATGTAAAAGACAGCCTTAACTGCATTGATATGGAATTATTTAATTTCTTCAGATTGCTGTTTTTTTGGCATGTGCCACTCAAATTCCAGATTCTTACAATGGCATTATTTTAAGCATGTATCTTCCTTTGGTCTTTAACAATTTTCTCATTTCTCTGAGTTTGTCTCATTCAAGACAGAAACTGGCTTGAGAACCTGAAAAGCCCTGAAAATAGTTCAGAATGTTTCTGTAAACCAGAACAAGTTGTGCAGACAAACAGCCACCTGTGCTGACACATGTAACACATTTATTTATACACAGTCAACTTTTGGATTCTGCTTTGGCCCAACTACAGCTCTAAGACTTTAATTTGTAAATGCATTTTAATTAACAGTCTCACTCTTGTTTACTCAGTGTGATAGGAGGGGATTGTGCCACTGTCTGTCAGAAGGACAGTGACCTCCATGAAGGTTCAGGAGGGACAGAGAAGGGCAGCACATCTGGATTTACCAAAACAAGGTCACCACAGCTGCTCTGCGACAGCTCACAGGGTAATAAAATTCACAGCGTTTAAAAACAATGAGAACACAGGTGAAATACACAGACACATGTAAAACACACATTTAGGAAAGGAAGCCACAGGTGTTAACACAGCTTCCAGGGGAGGTTGAACAAAACCACTGGACACAATCACATCTAATTCAGGAAATTCCTGAAATAAAAATACTTAAAGATCATGAGAGGAAAGTATCTCAGAATGTCACCTTGCTCTCCCACTCTTCTTCAGGCATCTGCACACAGTCCCTGTTGGAGCCAGGATGTTGGCAGAGAGGATCTTTAGTAAAACCCATGATTATCATTCTTATAAAATGCCAAAGTGTGCTCTATTAACAGATATTTAGGATTATTGAGTGGGTTGGAAGGGACCTTAGGGATCACCCAGTTCCAACTCCCTGCCATGGACAGGGTCCCATCCCACCAGACCAGGAATTTAGTCTGATTTAGTTTTGTCATGTCTTTTGGGAACCTCTGTCAGGATACTCCTATCATGAGCTTTTTTGTTTTATTTATAAAAAGTAGGAAATTTAAAATAAAGGGAAGATCTCTGATAAAAGAACAGGCAACATAAGAGCAGGACAGACATGGGAAAGTGGTTTGATGAAAGAAGGATGAGAACACAGAGGAACTGAGCAGAGGGAAAGGGAGAAAAGGAGAGAACAGCACTGGATGTGACATTCCAAACAGGCTGGAAAATGCTGCCATTCACACTGGTATCACAGCTTTGCAATTATCAGCTTTTCCAGCTGTGAAAGCGTCTGATTAGGTTTTATATTTCTGGGGGTCTATAAATATATCTTGACTTTTTTTTTTTTTTTAAACAGAGATTGTGCTGTTTGCTTTTGATATATTTAAAAGTCAGGTGTAAGAAGGGAAGCAGATGTGCTTGTTTTCAAAACTGAAAGTCATAAAAAAGCACGTAAAGATTTTACTCTGGCTGATACACAGGAAGGAAATAGTAATATTTCAGCTGGGAACAATATCCACGTAGCCTGTTGGCAGGCAAGTGACATACTTAGCAAACCAGCAGCAGCAAATGATTAAATCTCTTTATACCTGTTCTATTTCAAAACATTTCAGGTACAACTTGTGTCTCTCCAAGCACTTACTGTATTAATGACATCAGGAGCACATCGTAAAATCTAAACAGGTAGTTTTATGCCAGGAGCTATAGCTGGACAACTTATTCAATTCCAGGAATCTCAGAATTATTTCCCACCCAAAGCCATGAATAAGATGATAAAACAGGCAGGAGATATCTCTCAGTGACCTACCCAGGTTGCTGCAGAACTCTCCCACCATTCCATCAGGGTTGGCAGTGGGGATCTGGGTCAGCCCTGTCAGGATGAGGACGTCACTGTTTTTAAGAGAAGCCTGGTCCATGGGCTGGAACAGAGCACAGGGAAATAAAATCAGGAATGGGAGAGTTTCTCCAGGCAGGACATAATAGATACAGTCACCAAACATTTTACACTTTACACTCTACACTCCTCCATTTGTGGAAACATACTTGTTTTATAGTGGTATTTTATTAAAGCAGAATGAAAATGCAAACCCATTTCTTTGCATTAACAAACAGAAAGTAGATATTCAGAAATCAGACATTAGTGTGACACTAATACATATTCTTGATACTGAAAATGTTGCATGATCCAATCTTGATAAGGTAAAATCCAATTCTCTCTCTGCAGATGGTGAAAAGGTAACTTTGAGCCTCACTGGGTTGGGATGCCCTTCCCACAGCTACTGATTAGGCAAAAGTGGGCAACTGCTGGCAGCTGTGTGGTATTTTATAGTTATTTACTCTCAATAAACAACTCTCTAAAGTCTCACCAACCAGGAAAGATTTCTGCCAAGAGACAAATGAAGAGATTTCCTCTGCTGAACCTCCAAGACCACTGTAAGGTCAATTCCCCTCCCTGCTCACAGCTCTCCAGAGCCATTCTGAAGCAGTTGAGAAGGACCCTGCTCTGTTAAATATGCAGGGGAATTTCATATCAACTCTGACAGGAATTTAAACTGTGCACCCCTTTGTAGGATCAGACCTGACACATGAGATTTATCACAATCTTTGACTCTCTCCAGTGTGTCTATGAAAATGAAATGCCAATAATGCAATTAAAAATAATATGGAATCTGCCTGTGATAATGTATGCAATGATTATGGCATATTAGATCCACATAATTTCAGATGCCACTGCACTGAGAGGGCCTGCATTGATTTTTGTGGGTTAATGTAAAGAATATGTCTTAAAAGGCTTTTAGTGACATGTCTGAACCTGTGCTGTCAACTCCTGTTCTCCACTTCAGTGGCAACAGTGTCAATTCCAGCCTCAGGAGAGGGGGAGGCAAAATTTCAATGTAAACCATCTGCCAAAAGAACAGGGAACAGTCTATGGTGCCAGGCCTAAATCCCAATTCACTGGAAAAGCAGCTCTGGATATGTTCAAAGTATATCCTTTTTTTTTAAAAAATGCAGTGACTGTTTTCATACCCTGCTAAAAAAATGGGAATTTCACAATGAACTTCTTGTCATGATCCTATGGAGAACCACGACAGACAAACAACTTTTCACTCCCTGAGGAAGAAATGATTTGTGCCACTCAAGATATTGTTATCATTACATATTGTCTGTCAAACATCAAAGAGATGATGAAGAGCTGGTTGGAAGCTCCCATATACAGAAACACCAGATTGTAGCAGTCTGTGCTGGTGCTCAGAGGGATTAACCCCAAGACAAAAACTATCCATTGTCTTCAAAAAGCATCTGGGAGCAAATGCAAGACAATGATGATATGGGGTAACATCTGTGATGTGGTAAATAACAAGGAAAGTACAAACTGAATGTGATCTTAACTATCTGTTAAACTATTCCTTCTAAAGATGCCCATGAGCAGTTCACTCAGACCATTCTCTGCCACTGGGACTTAATTTCCTTAAAATAAGAGATTTTACCAGAAGCTTCCAGAGAAACATTCATCTTTGGAAGATGATGAAGCCTGGCCAGTCTGACCTGATAAACTGAATCACATTTCATGTCAGTGAGGAGAAAACATTCTCAGTTACCAAATTACTACAGGGCAAAGTTTCTCCTTACAGAAATGTTCCATTCACACTGTCCAATACTGCTGCTCCTTCTCTAGGAGAAGATGAGAGCACAGCCCAGGATGGAATGAGGATGATGAAAAACAGGGATTTAGAGGCTCTGATAAATTTTGTGCACCTAAGGATGGCTCTACTATTAAGGAGCATTTATGCACTCTAGTTTCTCAGCTGAGAACAAGCTTTTAAGTGAGGAATGCTCAGAAGCAAAGCTCTCCAGTAGACACCCACCTTGGGGGAAATCACTTACTGATCAAAAACCTAACACATCTTCTAAATTATTTTTAAATACCTCCTGCAATAATGCTTTTAACTATTTTGACAACTTCTGAAGCGCACGGCACTGCAAACTTCAAGCCTTTCTTTGCACTAAGAATTTATGGATCTAGAGAGAATTAATTTACTGGAAATTACATCTACAGCACTATAAAGACTTTGCCCTTAGCAGAGCAGGGTGGAAAAGTTGGCAGCCGCTAAGCTATCATTCCTCCTAAGGAAGGATGTTTCAGAAGTGATATAAAGCAGTCTGTGAACTGTCTGTAAAGATTCTTCAGTCAAATATGGATTTTTAAAAAAAGTCACTAATGCTCTTTCATTTAACTCTGTTGAAAATTTCCTCTTTAGAGTGAAAGACAATTCCACAGTTTTAAGTGAACATCAAACCACCAATAACAAAGAAGTTTAGTTATCTTTCCCTCGTAACTATTGATACCTGTCATTTGTCAGTGTATGTCTTATCAATGCCCATTAAGTCCAGGCACTGATAATGCAATTACTTTAGTACGGCCTCTAACCTAAACCTGATCCCAGCTGGAATAGCCTCTTTTTTGGAGCAAAAGTTCCTCCTAAAGACTAAGAAAAGTCAGGGGCTGTACCTGAGGGTGTGTTGTAAGCAGAGAAGATCCTGAAACATAAGAAACCTTTTCATAGTGTGACTGGATGATCCAGTTGGAACTCCCAAGAGCGTAGCCCGAGCTCAGAGGGGTGACCTGCACAGCACCAAACAGCTCCTGAAACACACAGTGAGAGACATTAACTTGAGAGAGCCCCAAAAGAAGTCAGGACAGGTCATTTTATCATCAGTGACAGGATTTTCAAAAGCAGTTTTGCTGCTCAAAGTCTTTGTGAAGCTGCTCTGCTGAGAATTACATCTGCTAGTTTTACCCACCCATGACTAGCAGGACACACTCTGAGAAAAGCTTTTCCTGAGGCAGGGCCTCCATGAAGTCTCTCTTCCATGTGAATTTTATGGCATCTGAGTTCACTCTGAACAATACCTCAAAATGAAGGAATCAATCAGGGTCTTGATCCCCTGCCTGTCTCTGCTGTATTGAAGAAGTTTGTGGGAACTTTGCATCTTTGAAGATTCCATTCTCCTTTAGTCAAATTAAATGGGTGTTGGCCAACAGGAGAGAAGAAAGCACAAGTACTTCTATATTGATATAAAACTCTGCTTGGGTTGCAAATTTTACTGTGGAAAACAAACTTAACCTCAAACTCACTTGCTTTCTAACTTTCTTTTTAAATGCTAGCTGCTGGTGACTTAGCAACAACACCCTGCAAACTCAATCCACGTTTTCATTTCAGTGTAAGCAACCTGACAGTTGCCTCCTTTCCAGGTGTCATTAGGAATTTTATTTCTTCATTGGTACCCAAAAAATGGAATACTTGTTTGGAAAAAGGAAAATAAACCTTCATGAACAGACCTCCCTAATGTGATCCACCTTCTGGTTACTGAATAATAGAACAAGCATCTGATTCATGTAATACTAATGATTTTTTTCTAGTATTTCAATACATATTGGGATGCCTTGAAAAACAGAGCAGGGTGCTGTCATTCCTCAGAGTGTGTAAACCAAGGGTCTAAGTCTGATTATTTGAAAAGTTAGCTTTGGGAAGAGAAAAAATATGCTATTTTTTCCCCAGTAACTATAAAAGAAAGATTGGCTCAGATGCACAGACCTAAAATTAGGGGAGATGCATCCACACTGCGAGGACAGTCAAAAATGAACTGTAACAATCCACAGCTAATGGAGTCACAACTTACTTTAACCCATATTTTTATTTTTTATGGCCTCTGAGCAGCAAAACCAGGTATCACAGCCCAAACAAGAGCAGGGACCATGCCCCACATGCTGCCTATAATCCATATGGGATCTACAGACTATGGAATTGTTGGTCAGTTCATTCTGGAAACTACACTGGGTTATAGTCAACAGCATTACAGACAGTAACTGTTAGCTGGGAGCCCTGGGAAAGGAGATTCTGAAGTTCACATTGAACCATTAGGTTTTGTTTACAATCCCTAATTTGCAGTATGAAACAAAGTGGAGGCTAAAGCACTCTAAAGATTCCCAGAAGTGAGATAGGGGAGCTGGGAAGGGGATGTGGCTTAGAGACAGAGAGGATACATTCACTCCCTGCATCCTCCCAGCTCTCAGTGGGCCAGCCATCAGCTCCAAATTTGAGGGCACGCCGCCTTAAAATTGGCCTCCCCAAGGAAAAGAACAAACAAATGGATATTCCCTGATTTCACCAAACAAGAGCCCTTCCTGGGAGGCAGACTGAGGGGCAGTCTGTGCAATCCTGTCTTGCTTACCTAGGCCAGGGTAACTAGATCCAACACAGGATCTAGAGGGGGAAAAAGCTGGGGAACAGTGGTTGGTGTTGCCCTGAGGGCAGCTGTGCAGGTACTCACGATTTTCTGGGAATAGCCCACCAGCTGGATCTTGCTGAGGGCTGCGTTCACCTCTGGCATGGTGTAGCACTTCCTCCACATGGACACCTCCACCGCGTCCTTCAGCGGGGCTGGCAGCAACCTGCGAACACCAGCGGGATGTTCTGTGGGGATCCAGAAACAGCTGGTGCTGGACCAGCTTCTACAACCATTTACATTCTCCAGATCTTTGATTTTACCCTTTTAACTTTCAATTATCAGTGTGCTTGGTGCTTCAAAGTGAGGAGCGAGACTTTCTGCCTGCTGAAGAGCAGAGCCATGCTTCCCAATCTGCCTCACCCTGAGGATTGCTCTCCTCCAGCTCTCTGTTGCTGTTCTGTCCAGCCCTTCCATCAAAGAAGCAGCTGTGATCAAGCTGTTATCACAACTCTTGTGGTATTTTCACCACCGATGGAAGGTGCTAGCTGATCTGAGATGTCAACATGAAATGCACCTCCAGGACTGGCATCTTGGATCAGTATTTATTTTTCATATCATAATATCTGAGTAAAATCCTAATAATCTGAAACAATCTGGTGATTAAAGTTACCAGTTACCAGACTATGAGCAGGGATGGCTGTGCCCTGACTTCTGCCACTGGTCTCTTCCAAGAGCTGTCCCTGCAACTCAGCTTCCCTGCCTGTATCCCACTTCCCTTCCAAGTTCCCTGGCAGGGATACACGAGCTGACACTGCAGAGCTCTTTGAAATCCCCTCCACGGAAGTATTTAAGATGTTTTACACCAAAGTAAGATCCATCCATTCTGCTCCTCACAGACATTGCAAGTCAGCTGGCCGGCGTTGTCAAGGGAAGAAGTGAACTATAATGTCACAGGCTGGAAGAGGGATGGCTAACTTCTGGGAAATAAATCTTCCTTAGCAACATGAACTGAGGCAGGAAGCAGCACAGCTGCCAAATGCGTAAAAAGAATAGGATTTTTTTTTGTATATTAAACCAATGCTAAATCAAAGGCTAATTCAAACCAATTTCCAAAGATTTATGGAAATTGGTCAAATTTCTTTGATCAATTTGTTTAAAGGAATTTAATTTATTGTTATATCTACTAGGTCAGTGAACTCCTCCATAATTTAAGATACTGAAGAAAGGATTAAGGGCAGCTCTTGCCAAGACCACAGCACATGTCCAGAACGATAACTGTAATTCCAGCACACACTGACTGAAAGCACCCCATGCTTCAGGAAACAAACAAAACCTTCAAGGTCTTTTTTGGGAAGTCGTAAGCAACAAAAGGCCACACAATGTGGAGAGTTGTCCACCACTGCACTGAAGCAAATTGCCTGTAAAAGCCTTTAACCTACCTTAAGAAGCATTTAGTGTTGGATGCTTTCAGGAGCTTCTCTTCTGGGAAGAGGAAAATGTTTCTCCAGGTAATGGAGAAACGGGGAACTGTCCTTGGTGACTGAAGGAAGTTTTTCTAAGCCTTGACTGTGACTACACTGAAAATGTTCTGATCCCTGGCAGAGACCAGTGGCACCAGCCTTCAGTGGTTTCATGAGGCTGAGTGGCAGCAAGGTGTTGGTCCCTCAGATGTGCTCCTGTCAGCATTCAGTCTGTCATGTCACTTCTAAAATCCCCACAGAGTTACCAGAGGATGTTTTGTGGTCTGAAGTAAATCTACTGCCACCATGGCAATGTCCTGTTACAGCACCTCACAACAACCAGACCTATGAGGGCAGCTGCTGGGACAGCCACAAAAAGGGAGGTACCACACAGTTGAGGATACAAAATTCATGCTTAAAAAACTCGGGGATTTGTATTATTCCCTAGGATCTGCACAGAGACAGTCCCTCCTGGTCAGTGCAAAGGGTGACATTTAACATATGACATAAAATCCCAGAATTGCTTGAAGGGAGAGGAGGATGGCAGCACCAAACTACATCAGACCATGGCCTGTCTCGTGCCCTGCTCAGCCTCAGGAAATAGCCTGTTTCAAATTCTTTAAAAGATATAGGAAACCATCAAACAAGAAGTCAACTAAGTGCCTTTCATAAGGCAAACTTCCTCTTTAGCCCCTGAATCCCAATCAGTGTGAAAGATATCCTGGCTGACATGTACAGAGCTTCCATGAGACTGCTCACTTGAAATAAAACCCAGTGGCAATAAAACTGGCTAAGCAATTAGTACAGACTGGATCTGATAATGGAAAAATGTAAACCACTATAATGAACTTATTATATTTTATACAGTGTTTGCATTTAAAATGCTCCAGTGCTTTATCTAATGAAGATGATAATACTTTGTGTTTTATACTAACTGTTTGGAGTAGAACTAGCTGAACTGTAAAGCAGTAATGGGGATTGATCAGCCTGAAAAATTAAAGTTAGACTCTGAAGTAATAAGTATTCTGTTCTAGCAACAGCCAAGTAGGAAAAAAACCCCCCAATTCATCAAGATCACATTTTCTTAAGTAACGGATGTCAGTCCAAGCCTGCATGTGCCATTAGCCAGGTGCTAATTTGGGGATCAGTGAATGTTTTGCTCTAATAATCAGTTTCATTCACGCCTGCGTGACACTTGTCACCAGGCATCTCAAAACACTTTGCAAACATTAATTAAAGTCCCCGTGTGCCCTCTCTGTGCTGGATGGGAGCTCTGTTTTACAGATGCACAGGGAGGTGAAGGGGGAAACTCAGGGACAGGTGGGGCAGAGGTGGAGAAGGAGTTCACATTTGTCCCCTTGTTCCAGCTCAAAGGCAACATTGGTTCATACCAGCAGAGTTTATTATACACAAATTTATGTTATTAAACAGCTGTTTAGTAGCTCCCACCTCCCTGCTACCCTTTTACAGCAGCTACAGGATGGAACCACGAATTTTGGTGGACATCCCCAGCAACAGGACAGGAACATGTATTTTAAATACCACTTCAAGGTAAAAATAGCTCCAGTCTTCTACAGCAGCTGAATCAGAACAAAGATTCCCTCTCTGTGTTCTCCTCTGGAATAATCAGCAGCATGCAAAGTGCCAGGCAGCACTTTTCCTAAAATACGACCACCAGGAAAGTGACATTATATGAGCTGCAAGATATATGATTCTCCTTTAAACCATGCATACAAAACATGCCTGGTGTGACAGGAATAATGGCTCCAGTCCTCTCTCTCCACACACTGGGAGCTTCAGCAGTGGCTCTGGGCAGGCCAGTGGACACCAAAATTTTTTAAAAAACCCACTACTATTCTGAAAATCCTGCTGAACTTTAGTGAATTTAGTTTTGCTTTACATCTGAGTTGACATCTGCTTGCCTTCTTCAGAACAGTGAGAGTTGCAGTGTAAAGACTGCTCCTAAATTCAGCAGAGGAACACAATCTACAGCTAAAACTGTGGTAATTTGGATTTTTAATTTTTGCTTTGTGAGATTTGAAAATATTAAGACTAGTCTTCTAATGTAAGAAATAATTCACTTATAGGAAACTTCTAAATCAAGCCATCTTAAGACTTAGGAGTATAAAATGGGAGATCAATTTAAAATGCACAAAGCAGCTTTTAAAAATAACTTTTTAATCAACCAACCCTATCTTTAAAATGTGCTAAAACCAAAACTGTCTCCTCCAAGGAACATGCTGTGCACCTAAAATTGTTTTTATTCCCAAGGAAAGCAGCAGCTGCAATTAATAAACTGTATGGATAATTTTTAGATTCCACAGGATTTCAAAACTCTGAGCATCTCATTTTGATGTATAGCCTAATAATGGACATGGTGCTTCCAAATAACCTTTTAAATTCAGATTTTAATTTGTTTTTAAACTTTGGAAAGCAAAAAAGCCCACTTCTACTGTTCAGGTGTAAAAGAAGATGGGAAGAAAGACAACAGCAGGGACCTCCAACAGCTGTGTCTTGATTTTCTTAGTATGTCAGCAAACATGAATGTAAATACCATTTAAATTATTCCAATACAGTATCATTAAATTTCTGTTCATTTTACCAACTTTTTATGATGTTAATACCAAAATCTGCTGGTTTTATCTATCATCATGGAGCTGAACTGTGTGAGGGGCGATCAGGGGAGGCTTTGCTGTTACCAAGTCTTTCTCCACGAAACAAATTTGTGAAGTTGGAAAACCAACAATGATCAAAAATGATTAAAGAAAGGATCGACCCAAGGAGTCACAGCAGCAAATCTCAAAGGGTGGGAGCTGAGCCATCCTCTCAGTGACTCCCGAACTTTGGTGCTTTGGGACAATCGCCTTTCCTGGGACTTGTTCCTTACCTTTGCACCTCTTTGTTCTTCCACATGGAGGCAGACTGAGCCTTTGGCACGCGTTCAATGGAATTCACCAGCTCTTCCATGAGGAGCCTGAAAACAGAAATCAAACCTAAATTAGCACTGCCTCCTCTAACACAGGAGAGAACTTTGGCCTAAATCTTTCCAAAATACCAGAGAAACTGTAACACACGGAGGGGTTCTTCCCACAGAGGCCATTTCCAGCAATGCCCCTGTTTCTCCACTGAGTGTTTCCAATTCCATCTGCTTGCAACAGAGGAGGATCTGGCCCACTGGGTTATGGGCTATTTGGAAAGTGCAAGAGAATTTCTTCATTACTGACTGCTTGAGATATGTAATGAGACAAAACACACAACAAACTCCTCAGCTGATGCCTGTTTATCACTTAGGGAAACCAAGCATGCAGTCAGAGTGAACTGTCCTCATCTGCCAATGTGTATTTGAGACGGGAAAAGGTGTCAAATGTTAAAAGATTGTCACCGCAGATTTTCCTGCCCAAAACTAAACAGCATTTGTGACTGTGTGCTGGTTTACCCTTGAAGTTTGGAGCAGAAGGACAGCATCTGGAATGACTTTGGATGAGGAGAACCACACCAGTGCACTCTCCCATAAGACTGTGCTTGTTATCTCCAGCTCTGCACCAGCAAAGCCCAGAGGTCTACTACTCATTTGTATTTACACAATTCCTTTCACCTACAAGGGCCTTCAGCTTCTGTTTGTTTTCACACAATGGGGGAATTACTCTGGCATGGGAAGTTTGCACAGGACCTTCAGTGGACAAAGATTCCTGCCTAAAGTGCTTACAGAGTAGCCAGATAGGAGGGCCTAATCTGGCTCCTAATTACTGAGTGGCAGCTCTGCAGGAGAAAGGAACAGAGCTGAGTTAGGCCTCACCAAACGTGCAGTGTTTGGTGTTGACCCATCCAATCAACAAGACAATTTTATACACTGGCAAGTTTGATGACTATTCTGGTTTTCACTGCACTGTCGTGACTTTTTCTACCTCAGTCTCCTATTTCTGCCATTTTTCTTGGTGCTCTCTCTGGAGTTGAGCTCACGTAGCCCAGCTGTCATTTGAGATGAGGTCAGCTTGAATTCCTTTCCATGGAGTGGAGGGAAGTGTGATTATATGAAATTATAAAGTCCTAGAATGGTTTGGAAGAGACCTTGAGGATCATTTAGTTCCAACACCTGCCATGGGCAGGGACACCTTTCACTAGACCTGGGTGTTTTAAGTTCTGTCCAACCTGGCCTTGCACACTTCCAGGGATGGGGCAGCCACAGTTTCTGTGGGGAATAAGTCCAGTTTTCTGATTGGGAAGACTCCTTTTGGTTAAGGGAACAGAGAAGAGCAGGAGAGGTCTTTGATCCATGGTTTTTAAAGGTCTCAAGTTGCCTATATGGCAATTACTGAAGTGTCTCAGCCCACTCAAATTCCACTGTCCCACATCTATGGCTTGGACTTAACACAAAGCACCTGCTGGAAATGTTGATGCTTCCAGAGGTTGGGAAACATGGAGTTAACACATTTGCAGCACTAAGGACTTGGCTGGCATTCAGCTCCTGCCTGAAAGCCTCTTCGGAACATTAGACACCACTCCTCTCCCCACATTGTCCTTTACACCTTCTCCTCAGCAGTGATGAAAGAGGAGCAGAGAATATGAAGGGGCTCTTTACCTGCCAATTTGAACAGTGGGCTCGGTGGCATAAACTGTTCCAGTGAATCCTGTGTACTCTGTGATGTAGGGCAGTGCCATCATGCAGTGATAGTTGGAGATCAAGATTACGTCCACTGTGGAGAGGTCAAGCAGTTCAGTCTGAAAACAGAGCAAAGAGATAAGCAACTTGTAACTCTCTCATGCAGTTTAATAAATGGCAGAAAAACTTCTTATTCTGTTTTTTTAAACTTTATTGTAGGAATGTACCTGGTTTATAAAAGCATGTCTCAGCTGTGGCAAAAATTAATGTTGCCTTTAAATTAACAAGATTTATTTTAAAAGCCCCCTAAAATTATTCCATTCTCCAACCTGGAAAGGAAACCATGTCCTGGGTTTTTGTGTCTTTCAGGTGATGAAATGGCTGCTGTTATGAGATCCATGATTATTTTACTTTTATCAAAGAACTGATGTGTGCACCTCCTTAGAGAGGAAGAGACACCAAACCTTCTGCAGCAGTGATTTAGAGTGTCTCTTTTTTTTTTATGCAGCACATTGTACTGTACCCCAAGAAAGAGATGAATAAAGATTGTATTTATTCATATGCTTAAAAATAATCTTCATATTTTCCCAAAGTAAATGGGCATCTTTATCATTCACATTTTCTACAGCTAGAGATGAAGTCCATTCACAGGACACAACAAAATGGATGGGTGGGCCCAATTCGTTTTGATGTGACAGTTTAGACAAGAGTTCTGAGAATGAAAGAAGATTTCACACATTGTTAAAAGAATTTTAATTAGAAATATTTACTGGTAATGCTATAACACAAACGGTGTCAAGTCAGAAATTTACAAGATTACTGACCTCTAACACAGTTATTATAGAGCAGCTAATGGAATTCAACACTCATCAAGCACCCATTATCTGATTACAAGGCTTGGTCCAGCAATTTGAATAAAAAAGGCAAGAAAGTAGGTCACTCTGCTTTGCAGAGGGCTGACACAGTGCTCTGGTGACAAGCTGCTTAACTCCTCCTAGGAGCTCGTGGTTTCAATCCATGATCACAGCTGATGTCGGAGCAATGATCTCAATGAGCTGAGAACAGGAGGTGAAACATCATCCTCAGCTCCATGACAGGGCACCTTTTATCCTCCTGGGCTTCCAGGCAGGAACACTCTCCCTGAAAGGTAGCAAAGCACCCACTGATGCCTGCCCCTGCCAGAGCTTGGACTGTCCATGCCTTGGTTTTCAGCTGTGACCAGACTGTACAGGATCAAATTCTGGACTGGATTGGGTGGGAAGGCCCTTAAAGACCAACTTGTTCCACCCAGGGACACCTTCCACTATCCCAGGTTGATCCAAGCCCTGTCCAACCTCCACCCTGGCCTTGGACACTTCCAGGGATCCAGGGGCAGCCACAGCTTCTCTGGGTAACCTGTGCCAGGGTCTCCCCACCCTCACAGGGAACAATCCCTTCCCAATATCACACCTAACCTGCCCTCTGGCAGTGGGAAGCCATTCCCTGGGTCCTGCCCTTGCACATCCCTTGTCCCAAGTCCCTCTCCAGGTCTCCTGGAGCCCCTTTAGGCTCTGGAAGGGGCTCTGAGGTCTCCCTGGAGCCTTCTCTTCTCTAGGTGAGCACCCCCAGCTCTCAGCCTTGCTCCAGAGCAGAGGGGCTCCAGCCCTGAGCTGAATCCCAGAAGAGTGATAGGGAGGATCCAGACCAGCACTTTCCAACCTTAAGCATGCCACATCTCAGCACCTTAGAAGCATTTACTGATAGGATGAAAAGGGTGTCAAAAACAAAACAAAGCGAAATCTTCCCTGGGGCTTGCAGCGATCTCACTAAAGTGCCTTTGAGCTGAAGAGGCTTAAAAATGTTTCTTGCATGTGAAGTGAGAGAGCAGAAGGTTGCCAAGCAAAGAGAGGGCTGCAGCCTGCACTCTGACACGTGTGAGAGTACTCTGCTGCCGAGACAGCCTCTTATCACCTTGTGGCTGCTGGGTTAGATCCAAAATCTGGCTTGCTTTGGAAATGGTGTTCTGGAAGTGATACCGAGATTCTTTGGCTAACTGCATCTGCAGACAAGTTTCTTCAAAAGCAGTGGCATGGAAGGAGACAAAGTAAAAGCCTTTTGCACACAAGCTCCATCTTATCCCCCGCTGCCAAACAGCAGCAACATTTCCACTCTGTTTGCAGCTGGCCATGACTCCTGAACCTCCTGCAGAGAGGTGAGCTCTGGATGGTGTCAGCTGGGTATCACAGCAGATCTCCTCCCAGTGTTCATGGAGGAGATGTGGCATCTGCTGGGAATTTTGGGAAACATCTGAGAGGCCATTTTTAAAGTCCCTGCAATGGTGATGTGCAGTTGGTTGCCATCTTCTGGTTGTAGGATGGGTTCCTGGGAAGCAGCTTTGTGCAGTGATAACAGGAGTAGAATGAAGCAGTGACTTGTGCTAAGTCATATTTATGTCATATTTAGAGTCTGTCATATTTATACAGACAGTCTGTCATATTTAGAGCTACACATGTATTTTCCAGCCCAAAGTAACCAGAAAGTCTGGCTGAAGCACCCTAAACCCCAGAAGATTCCAAAGAGAATCTCATTCCAAAGAGAATCCAGCACATAAACCCTGTCCTTTCCATGATCTGAGCCATAATGGCACTTTCTAAACATACAGATGCTTCCCACATCCCCCAGTTTTACAGGACAGAAACCAAAAGGCTCACAAGAACTCAGAATTATTGGGCTAGTCTTTCTTGGTGTGATTGGATTATGACAATCCCAGTAGGGTTGGAATTGTTATAATCTGTTGGAACCACTTGCCAAAACCAGTACCAGAGCTGCCCATTTGTTTGGAAGAATCAAGATGACAAAAGTGATGCCAGAGGCGAGTTCCATGGGATCCACACTTGGGAATGATATTGCCAGAACCTCTGCAAGCTGACAGCAACCTTCCAGGAGTGTTTTGTGCTTCCTGTCTGCAAGGTCAGGCAGAAAGGAAAAAAAAAAAAAAAAAAATTGCTGCCCAAAAGCAATTGTGTCTGTCTTTGAAAGACAGAGAAAACATCCCAGCATGAAATGAAAGAACTGATGTTATCACACTCTGAACACACTGAGGAAAGGGATACTATTCCCATGCTACTCTCCATCATTTATCACTACTTCTTTCTGCTCAGTTTTTTACATCTTCAGTTCTCCTGCAGCATTCCCCTGATCCATCAGGTTACTCCAGGTAATCCAAACATCTTCAGTAGTCTTGCTTCCTTTTTCTAAATCCAGAAATTCCAGTAAAAACCACCTTGAGCAGCCATGCCTGTGGATATGAAGGCCCAGTTCTTCCCTCAAAGAAGCTGTAAAAGTTTTTAACCTGAAAGTGCTGCTGGCAGAAGTGCAGCCCAGCACAATCCACAGCTGGCTCCCCAAGGAGCTCTACTGGCATGTCCTGCACCTGTGGTTAGAGACAAGCAGCTCTCCTCTCCTTCATGCCCTGCCCTCATCTAGATCAGCACATGGATCCTCTCAGTCAGCCCAGCTCAGTCAGGTTGTCTTTGAAAAGCCCACAAAAAGGGACAGTTCAGTCTTATTCTTGAGTCAGGTATTTGCTCAAGGAGACCTTCCATGTCTCCCAAAATCATGGCTGAAAAGGGTTGTTTTCATCCTTTTTTCCAGTGTCATAGGGCCTGAAGCATCTTAATGACACAGAGTTTTAGTAATATTATTTACTGAGTATTAATAAATTAGCAGGAACCTGATGATAATGATAATAATAATAATATTTTAACAAGTTTCTCCCATATGATTGAATGGAGGCAGATTTTTCAGTAAGGCTTTGAACAAACTCACCTCTGGTAAGCAGAACTCAGGCACAGAGTCTACAAACACATGGCCAGAGCACTCCTTCAGCTCCTGTAAAAAACCCACACCAACAGAGAAGACACAAAAATACAACACAGTGTTACTCCAAGGCAGCACATTTTGGATTTTCCAGGTTTTTTTTTTTTTTTTTTATCACAGGTAATTTCCAGCCCATTACTACAGGACATTTATCCCCCTTCTAGACACAATTTGGTGCAGGCAGATCTGCTGAAATTGCTTTCATGCCAGATGAGGCTGCTTGGTACCTGAAGGGATCAGATCTTCCATGGGAAGGACAGAGAGAGCACTCTGGTAGGTAAAGAAAGAGCCCTGGTAACCACCAGGAAGGCAAGTTTGGAATTTACTTTTGGTTCCAAATAACATCCAACCTCTATTGTCTTATCTGAACCTAAATACAATTTATAGCCCCTGTCTCAGAGTATTTGATGAAACAACTTTTGGGTATCTAATCTCCACATGGCACTTTTTTGTTAAACTCTATCCCCTGTTTTCTACCTCTTTTTTCGAGGCTGACATCAAAAACTTTTGTCACATGAAAAGTCACATTCTTCAGGGTGGAAGAAAAATATGCCCAACTCCACTAGCACAACTCACAGGCTCCCTACCATCCACCCTGTCTTCTCTCCTGTCCCAAAGTGAGTGGTCTCAGCCAGCTTCAGACTGACAGAATTAAAGATTGAATCCAATTCTTAATAATTACAGAGCACCTGCCAACTAATAACGAATGAGCAATTACATCTAGTGGCAGAAGTCTCCTAACCTCATCTCAAGGGAGTTCAAAATGATTAAAAGGAGATCACAGCACATTTCAATGCTTCTCCAGGACTGAAGTTTTATAACTGAGTGCTGTAACAGGAATGTCCACCCCACATGATAAAACATCCCCCTTTGACTCCTTCCCTTGCCTTTTTCCAGCATGGGTCAAAGAATTTACCATTCCAAGCACTTACAGTGGTCAAGGTGAAGTTAAGAGATGCTGCCTTTGAATTTTTAACATGATTTCCATTGCCACTGTGTGAGTTTGGAGGTTCCTCTGAAGCACACACTGCAGCAGCAGCATCCCAGAAATTTAAATATATTCCTAATAAAAGTACAGTGACAATCTGTCCATTCTTTGGAGCCCAAAGCTCTGACAGCGAAGCTGGGGCTCAGGAGACACAAATTCCAGGGAATTCAAACTGAGCAACTCCATTTCTGCCCCTGAGCCTCTGCAGCCCTGCAACTGCCAGTTAGCAAGTGCTCTGAATAGAGCTGTTACTATTTTACCAACAGAAATGCTGCCTGCACAGTTTCTTTTGTCTCCAATGAGAAGAAAAATCGGGTCTTTAATCTGTGATCTTCAGCTCCCTTGTCTGTAAAAATCAAATCAATCCATTTTGTCCACCTCAAAGTCCCCTACAAAAGCAACTATTATCACTGTTTCCTTTAATGTTCCCATAGTCAGAGAATAGTCTATTAAGCATTTTCTCCACTGCTACCTATTGCTGCTCACATTTGAAATGTATCTGCCTATTTTAATAACATCTGACATATTTTTGTGTTCATTGTTCCCCTATGGCAGATCAAGCTGGCCGCTGCAGTGCCAAGTTTTGGTTGAAGTCTCAGATAAATTCTGCCTCCAAAACTGATGGAATGAAAAGAGGGGGAAAAAAGAGCAATTCTGTGTCTCTCATGTCACTGAGGAAGTTCTGTGTCTTAGAATCAAGAGGCTGGAGATAATATCCTCCCTGCTATGTCCAGCAGCAGAACACATGTTGATTTCAGAGGCCAAAGCCACGCTTTTCCTCTCTGAGAGACCTCCCATGGGCAAACCATTGCCTTTCTCATAGTTCTGCCTGAAAAAGGGTATGAAACCAACCTCATTTATAGGCATGCTCTGAATCCTCAGTGTCAGAAAAGTGAGACTGTGCAATAAAAGGCACTCTAAGAAGGCGAAGCACTATTATTTATGGAGCTCCATGAAATACAAAAATATTCACACTGACGACTTGTGCATTTTAAGAGGGGTTTTTTTATAATCTAGGCTACCTCTGAAGCCTGAGAGTTGCTATTAGCATTTTGTTTCAAAACGTTCTGCTCTGCAAGGACATCCTGGCTGGTAAAGGTACAGAGAGAAACCTTTGGGATGAGTCACGCTGCTCCTGCAGCACCAGCTCCCAACCTGTCAGGTGGCTTTTTGCATGGCAAGAAAATTCCAACCATCACTCCAGTACCTTGTCCAGAAACGTGCTTCCATCTTTCAAAACCCAACCGGGAAGTTTGGACAGCCTGGGGCTGTGGAAAGAAAAAAAGAAAGAAAGAAAGAAAGAAAGAAAGAAAGAAGAGAAATTATTGCAATATGAACTGAATTATTATCAGAGACTAAGCACAGAGCTTCTACTTGGTGTCATACAGGCAGAGAACACCATTCCTGTCTCAGGGAAGTAACAGTCCCAATAAAACAGACTGACAGTTTCACTGTGGTAAAGTGTTCACCAAAATGACTTTTACAAATCATGATGATGACACTTACAAGTAAAAAGAAATAAGAGGACAAGGCATGCAGGGAGTTTTTAGTCCTTTATGGTGAGGATTTTAAAAAAGCTCAGTGCTGCTGAGTTCCCTGTGGTGAAACTGGATGAATAAACAGAAGTTAGGGCAGCAACAAACTGTGTGCTGGAAACAACACAAAAGCACCATAAAACTGTTCTGGGACAGAGGACAACAGACAAATATTCCCATTAGCAGTGGCAGGGAAAGACTGATGCTCTGGACTAAGTCATTTATAGAAACAGGTTGGGATTTTATATCCACATAAACCATGGTTTCATGCCTGGGTGTCACCCTGAAGACCCACACCAACAGCTGTACAGGACACAGAGGCAAGGAGGCTTTGCTGTGAACTGCAAGTTCTAAGCAACAGCAGAGACCCTTTTTTACATTGTTCCAAATGCTAATAAAGGAATTTAAAGGTAGACAGTGTAATTCTGAGTTTACAGCAGTAATGGCTGTAGCATTTCTTGCTACCATAACTCAGAGACTTATTTGTGTTTCACAGTGACATCTGATTTTTGTGTGAGCCTACAACTTAGCTCTAAAACCACTCTCTGCCCAGACTGAAGTTTATTTACACAAATAAAAAAACCCAAAACATTGAGTAAACAAGAGAACTGAACCCACCTGGAACCAAACCCTGCAACAACTTCAGATTTGGACACAGAGCCTGCTTGCAGTGCGTTTTGCAAGTGCTGTGCAGTAATCTTTACAGACAGGCATGTTTATATCCTAAAAGGGCTTTGAAATTCAACATCTTGAAAATAGGAAGTGATTCAAGGGCTCAGAGGAATGCTGTGTTTAGACTAACAGCAGTATGAAAGAATATATTCTGACACCCCAGTAAGTCTCAAGGAAGGAAAAAGGGGAAACCCAAGAGTCAAGGAGTGAAGACAGAAAGTAAGAAGGGAGAGCAGAAGGATCTGTCATGGAGAAGCTGTGCCAGAGAAGGGCAATTCCCTTCTGAGGATAAAGAGCAAGGCTGAAGAAGTCTGATGATAGAAAAGATGAAGAGGCTAAATGTGCTCCCCAGTGGGTTGTTCAAAAGCACAATTTAGGAGCAGTAATTTGGAGACTGAGGGGACTGAGTAGAATTGGTGCAGTGAGTCTAAAAGAGTTATGGAAAAAGCAAGAACAAACCACTTTGATATGCAACAACTCTGAGAGATACAGGAGGAGAGGACAGGAACCTTGGCTGGAAGGGCCACTGGAGGGCTGCAGCCCAACGTGTCAACACCAGCACAAGGTCAGGGCAGTGGCTTGTGCCTTGCAAATCCCTGCATCCATCTGTGGTTTCAGCAGCACGAGGCAGAGCAGAATAAACTTTACTTGCTCCTCCCAATAATTTAACCTAGCACGAGTTTTGCTTTATTCATGATGAAAGAGCACTAAACTTGTATTAAACTGGCATCCACTGAGGAGTGAAGAGTCAGGGGAGGCAAAATGAGCTGGTGTGTCCTGTGTGTGGCTGAAAGAAGAACAAGCAACACAGGACTGAAAAGACTCTTTACCTTGAAGCCAAGAAGCAAGACAGCTCCTCTTGACATAGTTTTGACATTGTAATAGAGTGATTGATTAATACAAAATAGCTGGAACTGTCCCATAAATAATGTGAGCAAGAGTGTCATGGCTAGACAGGAAAGGTTAAGAGCTTCCCACATGTTCATTTCACCGTTTTGCATTTGACTTTGGTACAGGGGAGAAAACTCCAGTTGACAAATCTCCTTTAAAGTACAGGAGCATAAAGAGTTGGGCAGCTGCAGGTGCTCTGCACTTGCTCCATGGGCAGGTGAGAACAGGGAATTCCACTTCCAGGGCAAGGGGGAATCTAAATACCTTTGCACTGGCATTTCTTTGAAGAGCAAAGAACTCTGAAAAATGCCCAGTCCCTTTAATGCCACAAACACTGCAGCACTTTCCTCTCTTACAGATTAAAGTACAGGTTCTCAAAATATTTGCCCAAGGAGGGCAGGTACAACACAGGACTGAGCTGTGTAGAAAAGATCCTCTGTAATATCACACATTTGGGCAGCTTTGCAGACCACATACTGAGATTTGCAGAGTCCAAGGGGTTCATGGGTTCTGCTGGAATCTCTGGTTAAAGACAGCAGAGAGAAGCATGGCTCCTCTCGAGCTAAGGTCTCACTCATGTCCATCTCCAATAAACACATCTGGTTCTGAGAGGACACAGCTGGAGAGAACCCCAGATCTGACAGCCCTGTGTTCAAATTCCTCAGGCAACCAGTTCTCCCTGTCACCTTACCTGGCATCTGATGACAATGTCAGCTCTCTGTCACCCCATGTTATGATGATAACACACATTTGAATTTCAGAGGTGTTTGGACATCACGGTAATGGACTCCTAATCTCTAATGGTACAACTGTGAGTACGACAGAGATAAGGACTTTGCTGTGGCAGCCACATTCCTCCTCACATTTCTGACTTATTTCCACAACTGTCTGCAGGACACCTGGTTTGCAGAGGAGATCAATTACTCGCCCAAGTCCATGTGCTCAGGCCAATCCTTGCTCTAAGGGGTGTTCAGTCACCTCAGCGACAAGATTGATTGGATTTAAATCCAAGTGTTTGCACTGATTCCTCTGGGCCATCAGGGGTCAAATCTGACATCCTCTCTTATTGAGTTTGAGTCATTTTAGTGCCGACATTCTGGAGGTGCTTGGGGAATTCCAGGTTGTGACCTGCAATTTGGCTGTTCATTCCCAGGGTCTGCTATCAGCAGACAAAGCTGCCACATCCCAGGGGAAGGCTGATTCCTGCTGCTCTAAAGAATCTCTTAAGCCTCTGTTCAATCACCTCATTTTGCTACTTGTTCCTCTCTGAATTTCTTTTTTTTGGGGGGTGGTGGAGTGGGAGAAAGCAAATGCAAGGCAATTCTGTCTGTATCTGGATTTCCAAAATCTGCTGGATCTGTTCAATATCTATTACTGCAGTTGTTGCAGTCAGCAGTTGCATCATGGAATGGGACAAAAATTGACTTTCACACTGATCCCTCTGAGGGCATCTGTTGCCTCTCTACAGCAGATCCTGAACTCCACGTTCTTGCAGAACAATGCACACATTATCTATTCCTCCCCTATCCAAAAAATAACAAATCATAGGAAGTGCTGGACAAACTACTTCAACCTCAGTAGGTCACTTAGGAAACTCCCTTTTCCAATAGTTTTCCCTCCCCTCAACCAAGCCTTCCCTGGACCGAGAATGTTCCTCACTTGTTTCCTTGTGAATCAAAGTTACTAAACAGCTTTTGAGAAAACTCCTACTTGTTTCCTCTCACTGAAAATGACTCATTCCCACCTTTCCAACTGCTAATTTTTGTCATTTATTCCATTTACACAAAACATGTCACCCTAACTGAGTATCCAAATTAGTCTAAAAACCTGGGGGAACACAACTCTGTAGCAGGGCACAGAAAGGAGGTATCAGGATTCTGTTCTTGACTCTATTTTTGTTTCCCTGCTGTTCCTGTGCCCAGCTGCACTGCCCTTTTATTTATTTAACTTTTAAAAGGGAACAATTATGCCATGCAGGCACCTAACAAGGGCTGCTGAGTGCTATTTTTCTTTGCATTAGCCCGTGCTCTGAAGAACAGCCTGAGAAGATGGTGGTTAAACAGGACTTGCTGGGCTCCACGCACTCCATCTCAGTTACCCATTTATCTCATCTTGCATGAAGAAGCCAGAAAGATGACAGATATGTGACCTCACTTGTGCTGAGCAGTTGCAGCAATACTTTACTGAGGCTTAGAATAAATTATCTAGAAAAACCAATCAATAAATCCATAAAATGTCTTCCGTCTACTGAGCCAAAGGACGTTATTTTGATAAAGAGAATTTTTAAGTGAACAAAGTCTATTTATGATATCAGATGATGCTGGTCATTTGTACCCATCCCCTCCCTCCTTCCAGTACACCATTTCAGGCACAGCATTCCAACTGCAACCCAAGAAGATGCAGACTAAGTGCTGACAGGCCACAGAACTCACCTCTGGACCAGAGGCAGCGGGAGGAAGTTGAGGGTAGACGTCATATCCAGCCCACAGTCCAGCATGATGGTGGTGGATTTGAACTTGAGCACATTGCATGGCAAGGTTGGATGTCCTGACAAGCAGTACTGGAAGAAGAATGACAAGGAGTTACTCAGGACCTTTCAGAACATGATCCTTCCCTGTGTGCTGGGTGAAGCCATGCCTTGAATCCTGTGTCGAGCTCTGGGCTCCTCACTGCAAGCACATGGAGCAGCTGGAGTGTGTCCAGGGAAGGGAATAGAGCTGGGGAAGGGGCTGGAGCACCAGCAGCAGCTGAGGGAGATGGGAAAGGGGCTCAGCCTGGAGAAAAGGAAGCTCAGGGGAGACCCTGTGGCTCTTCACAACTCCCTGACAGGAGGGGGCAGCTGGGAGGGTCGGGCTCTCCTCCCAGGGAACAGAGACAGAATGAGAGCAAACAGCCTCTAGTTGTGCAGGGGAGGTTCAGGTTGGACATCAGGAAGAATTTCTTCATGGAAAGGGTGGTCAGGCATTGGGAGGTTTGGAGTCCCCATCCCTGGAGGTGTCCAAGGAATGACTGGATGTGGCACTCAGTGACAAGGTGGGGATCAGTCACAGGCTGGACTCGACCATGGAGGTCTTTTCCAACCTCAGTGATTCTGTGAATGGAGTTCACAAACTGCCTTCCCCCCTTGTTTTTAAACACAGTTCCTTACACAGCGAAATAAAACATGATTTCCCATGAATCTGTGTCCCACAGCTGTGTGTTGTCATTGAGATTTCCCCATGTCAGGGTATTAAGGGTCAGATTTTCTTCAGACAGTTTTTCTGATCCCAAGGGTCCAGTGGATGGCAAAACTCTTCTCTCTGATTTAGGACACATGCAGAATCTCTTTTTTTTCTTGCAATCACCTATTTTCCCCATAAACCCAGAAAATCAGCTTCTTCCAAACTCAGTCCTTCTGGCAAAACTCGGCTAGAAAATTTGAAAATTACTCCAGGTGGATAAGGAGGCAGAAGCCCTGCAGGAACACAAGTTTTTATTTTGGTAAGAAACCTGCCCCAACAACCCCTGCACAGGTGCAGCAGCTCTGGGACAAGTTCTCACCTACTTTTTGTCTTGCTAAACACAAACAGGAAGCAGGAGGGACTGGGCAACCCCATCTGAATGGAAGGGTTTGTGTATCCAAATCCCAAAGGCTTTGCAAGCTTAATGAGCCGGCGAGCAGGTGATGTAGGGGGCACTTGAGCATCATTGAGATGCAGCCACCTCCTGTCTGGAGTGACAAACATTTAACGAGGCACGGGAGCTTGGAGGGAGAACAGAACAGAAAGGTCGGAGTTAAAACGTGGGATTAGAGACAAATATCTGAGCAGAGCGTGGCCACCTCTGCGGGAGGGTTCCTCTGCTCCGAGGAGGGATTTTGCATCTCCAGTCTCCCAAGTTTGGGCATCTGGCAGCTCAGCCACGCTCAGGTGGTCAAACTGGAGATTTTAAATTCAAGTTGGTTTTTTTTTTCTTCAATGAAGATGAAAAATACCACTTTTTTGGCCGTGCACTGCTCTAAAAACAGACTCAGTCTTTTTCTAAGTCATTTATCCCTTAAGCTTGTGTTCTACACTTCCCTCTACCAAATGAAAAAAGGGAGATTAATAATTTCATTTTCTACCTCTGCTCACAATAATGTTAACACAGGACTGTAACTGTCTGGATTAAGGGCCCTCAAGGAGTCTATTTACATACATTCCTCAAAAACCTGCTTTTAACTATATTTAAATAGTAAAACCGACTAAGCCCCAAATATTAAATTTAAAATATCACAGAGAGTTTTGTTTTAAATTCACAAAGCCTTAATTATTAAGGAGTTACATCACATTTTGCCTTTCTTTTAGTAAAGTTTAAAAAAAAATATGTAAAGCCTAGCTGGTGGAGGAGTGAGGAATTCAGTTGGTTTATTCACAAATGTAACACACTCATGTGAAATTAAGTTCTCACCAGACCAGAACTTTGATAAATGAAGCTATAAATTGAAGTAAATAGAAAGAAATGAAGGGAAAAATAAGTTCTATTTTTGTAGCTTTTAAACTCTTGGTAATTTAAAAAGGCAATGAAATATCACCAGTTTTATCAGCAAAACATTTTTTTGCCTTTTTTTTTTATAATCATGAGTAGTATCACAACCCTGACATCTATGAGCTAACTGGAAAATCTTCCTTTTTTCCTCCTTTAAAAGAAGCTAAAATCATCTCCGTGGCTGTCACGCTGTGGTAAATGGATTCCTGGGATTCAATGTATTCTTTCTACCAGATTCAAAGAAAGTGACAGAAAAATAAAAAAAGCAATTCATACTTTCTATACAGCTGTTTGCACAGGTGACAATGCCGGGCCTGCACCTCTGTTAGAATTTTAGATTAGGAATCCAAGAATGGGAGTGTTTGCACTATGTGTGTCTCTATACACATCATAAATGTGATCATTTCCACACAGTTTATACTTGTTACTGTTTAAAACAGATTCAGAGCTTTCAGTCGTGTTCCTTACTGGATTAAAATGCAAGTTTTTTGTTTCAAGATTTGCTTGCTTCTAGCTTTACTCCCTTATGGCTAAAGGCTAGTCCAGCCAACACACAAAGGTGCCTCATCTCCTAACTCCAAAAGTCACGTAAAAAAAGACACAAAACACACAAAAGGCAGAAATATGCTCAGCTCACAGCTTTTTTGGCAGGATTTGCAAATTGGATGAAAGTTTGGTGGTGGGGCACAAAGGGCCCAAGTTGAGGGGCTGATTCCAGATTCTCAGGGCCTGGGATAGGGAGGTTCTCCACACACATCCCATTCCCACTGAGCATCTCAGGGAGGGCAGAGTGACAGAGGAGAGATTTGGTGAATCAATCTTGCAGCTCCAAAACATTCAGAGTTGTGCAGGTTAAAGGCAGATCTTGGAATTCCAAGAGAAGCCAACAAATCCTGCAGTGCATTCCTCCAGTATTAGAATCGCATGCTGGCTTAAAATCTGTGGGAAATGAGCACTGAGATTTGCCTGAGCCAAAGCACATTTGTGGGAGCCTGACGTTTTCACTGGATTCTGAATCAGGCCTGGAGTCAGAATCCCAGAATGGTTTGGGTTGGAAAGGATCTTGAAGTTCATCTTATCCCAACCCCTCTGCCATGGACAGGGAACATTCCACTAGTCCCTGACCTCTACACTGTTCTTTCAAATTCAATCCAAATCTATAAGAAAAGAGGATGAAAAGCATCTGACTCCTCTCTTCATAACTCCAAATTCTCCAGAAAATCTCCAGACACATCTCCAGAAAAATATAAGGTGAAGAATCTCATCTTATGAAATTGAATTTAAAAACAGGTCTAAAAATGCTCCAATACAGACTACAGGCAGTTTGTATTTCCTCTCCCTACCCGTTCCCTCTCTCTGTCTCTATGTAAGACTAAACATTTAAAAGAGCTCTGCATTTCCACTGGGGTCTTTATTTAAAGATTTCCCAGTTTGCCTTTCCCCACTGAATTTTATCAGCCTCTACAATCACACCCAGAAGTTCTTGACTTTGCAGTGTTTGTCCCACTGGTAATATTCATCCCTGCACAGATCCTTACCACACAGGTAACATTCAGCACGATCAAGCTCCTTGACCACCTGCCTCTGGAATTCATTGTACACACTTCCATGGAGAGTGGTTTCCTAAAAGTCTTAAAACAGCCCAGAATCCACATTTACTTCTGTGAAGCTTCCTTATAACACACTGCTCAGTCTAAAAATCAAGAGACAATCTTAAACTGAATAATGGCGTCATTTCAGATTAAATAAATCAAATATTATGCTCAGGTTTGTTGAAAACTGCTTGGGTTTTCACCTCCAGACTGGGAACTGCAGCATATTATGTGAAACTGAAATTCTGCCTGGAAAACGAAGCGGCGCCTGAATCCAAGGTCTCTAGGAAAGTTAAACAGTTTAAGTGAGGAGACCAATATCATGGGTCATGTACTTTCTGACAGAAGAGTGTAATATCAGAACCAAAATCCCTGTCAGAAGCAAGGTGCACCCTTGGCAAAGCTGTTCCAGGTTGGTGGGGTTTTTTTAGTAGTATCTCCCTGTATTATCACACTGCAGATGGAAAACGTCTTTATCACAAACCACGGGAATTTATCCACGTTCCTAGCAGAGTCCAGCAGAAGCCACACGTGCAGGGGGAAAGCTCCACGCCAAACTCATGTTAAAGGCGAGGAAGGCTGAGAAAGATTTTTTTTTCCCTCCTCTTCCAGAATCGTACTAAGATTTGATCCCATCCAACGCCTCAAACCCGGGCAACGGCCGCCCCTTACCCTCACCACTCAGGGCCCACCCCCGCCTTCCCGCACACCTCAGGGCCGATCCCCCGCCCCTCTCTCAGCCCCTCCCCGCCCCATTATCATCCCTTTTCCCTCCGCCCCCCCCCAAAGTCCCTCAGGATCACGTCCCCCCCTTTCCCTCAGGCCCCCCTCCATCGCCTCAGTTTCCCCTCACGCCCGGCGAGGCTCAGACTGTGCAGCCCGGAGGCGACCTCGGGAGCCCCCCCCGCCGCCGGGGGAAGGCCGAGACCCCTCCCCGCCCTCATGGCCCCCCGCCCCGGTCACTCACCAGCTTCATCGCGTCCCCCGGTTCTATTTACCAGGACAATCCTGCCCCCCTTCCTGCCCGCCCTGCCGCGCCTCGGGGCATCACGGGCATTGTAGTCCCGCCACCCCTCCGCCCCAGATAACGTCATGGCCGCTCGAGGCATGCCGGGAGTTGTAGTCCGCTCCGAGCTCAGCCCCGCCGCCCCATTGGCGCGCCGCGCCCCCGTGGCACGCTGGGAGTTGTAGTCTCGGCGCCGCGGGTCTCCCCGTCACCCTGGGGAGGGGGGAACTACAAGTCCCAGGGTCTCACAGCTGCAGCAGGTGGGGGTTCGGATGTTGATATCAACATGGCGCTTGTCAGACAGACAAAGACAGTCGGTCTGGTGTGATTGAGCCAAAAAAAAAAAAAAAACACCCTAAAAAAAAAAAAGAGAGAGAGAGGGAGCGGCAGGAGGAGCGCCGGGCGGGGAGGGGGCTGTGTCCTCGGGGGGCGTGGGGGGGCTGAGGGATTTCCTCCCCCCTATTGTTCTCGTCCCTCCGCGCCCCCCGTTAATCCCCCCTCAATCTGGGGCGGGGGGATCCCCCCCAGTCCCGCCGGTCCATGGTGAGGCGGAGGCGCCGGCAGCACCCAGAGGTGAGTGTCGAGGGGAGATACGGGGGGGGAAGCGGCGGTGGCGAGGGGAGGGGGCGGGCGGGTGGGTGGGCTGGAGGGAGGGAGGACAGCGGGAAGGGGTCCCCCCTCCGCGGCACCGTCGGGAGTCGCGCCGAGCCGGAGAGCGGGATGTGCGTGAGGGGGGCAGCCGGGGGGGGGTGGGGGGCAACCGGGGGCAGGGGCGGGCAGGGGCAGCCCCTGAGCACGGGCGGCGGAGTTGGAGCCGGGGCTTTTGGGGGCTCCGCGGGTGCCCCCGGATCTGAGGAGGAGGAGGAGGAAGGTGTCCCCGGGAGGCTGCAGCGGGAGGGCAGGGCACCTTTGGGGTTCGCTGTTCCTGCCATTTGTGTATTTATTCTGATTCCTCTCATCTCCCGGGTGTGGGGCACGGAGTGGCGGCCGCGGAGCTCCCTCAGCCTGGGTGGGTGCTGCGGTTTGGGGGTATTCGGGTGTTGCTCACCGCGGAGTTTTGGGGTGGGCTGGTGCGACCCCCGGCGCTCCCTGTCCCGAGGACCCCCGGGAACAGCAGGGGAAGGAGGGAGGCTCCGACCTGCGGGGAAGGAGCCAGACATGGAGCCCCCTCGCTCTGCCGGGGAGCTCTGCCCTGGCTGGGGCTGTGCGAGGGCTCCGGGGGCTCCTTTTCTGGAGCTTTGTGCCGGTGGAGGTTGCGGAACGGGGCTCAGGGGTGCCCCAAACCCCGCCGGCTCCCAGGGCTGCGAGATCTCCGGCAGCTCCCGAGGCTTCCAGAGGTTTTCGGGGAGGGCAAAGGCGTGAAACCCCGAAGAGTGTCTGTTTGCTGGAGAGTTTTAACATGGGAACGGGTGGGGGAGGAGGAGGACCCGGAGGGAAGTCATTCCCAAAATGTGCGAGGAGAGCTTGGGTGGGGTGTCAGACGCTTGTTTGTTTTGTAATTCTTGGGAAGAGGTGGGGAACCGGGGTGGGGGGTAAATGCTTTCGTGTCCCGTGCCCGGGATGGTTTTGGGTCAGAACGGTTTGACCGCAGGAGCGGTCGGGAGAAAGCGGCAGGGAATTCTGCTGAAGTGTTTGCCTCAGTTTCGAGGTTAAAACAAAACAAGAGGCGAGTGTATTTAGGTGCAGAATACACACCCGAGCCAGACCCCGCCGAGTTCTTCGACTTCAGTTTTGTCTGATGGGTTTTTTTCCTTTTTTTTCTTCCTTTCTTTTTTCCTAGTTGGAGTGTCTCTTGGTATGTTTGCAGAGTACTTCTTCGGAAGCATTTTGTTCTTTGCGATAGGTCTGGAAAAGCCTTGGTTGGACGTGCTGTTTTTTCCCCAGTTCTTTCGTGTTAGGGACAAAAAATGCTCTTTTGGGGGGTGGGGAAGGAAGAAGGAAGAGGAAATGAAGGTTTAAGCATGCTTGTGGAGTCGGGTCTGTCTCAATTTGTTCAAGTAACGCTGGGAGTGTAATTCGGTGGCTTTAAAGTACAAAACATTTATGAACAAAAGCTGGGGAGATTTAAACTTTGTAGGGAGGAAAGCGTTAAAGTGATGGCCAGGGAACGCGGATCTGGGAGACGCTACCTATGTCCTCCTGCTTCAAACTACTAGGGATGGAGGGAAGAAAAAAGAAAACACTGGGGAAAATCATCCCTACAATTTGCATGAGTGATGCCATGCAAAATACTGGAGCGAGGAATTGTGCTCTGCAAACGATTTGTGGGCTGGAGAAAGCCTGAAGTGCCTGCTCGGGTCCCGTGATATGACTCGTTCATTTCTGCAGGGCTCATCAGGTACAGACTCTGCTTCCTTCCTGGGATGGTGCAGCTGGCATTTGATTTCCTCCATGGATGGGAGAGGAGGAGTCCTGTGCAGTTTTTTTCCCCGAGATGATTGCATTTTCTTTGGCCTTGCTGTACCCTGCCTCATTAGTAGGAACTGCATCTATACTTATTTACCATTATACTGTGTCCCTTGGGAAACGGGGTGTAGTTTGGAGTAGGTATATATGGATTTATCACTCCTAACATTTTTTTCCTCCTGTCATGCTAAGACCAAATCCGTCAACAGCAGAGAACAAACTTAATTTATTTCTGTGTTTTGCATCTCCCTTTTTACCATTTCTCTTCCAAATTGCTAAGAAAACATCTCTGAGATGGAGAGAGGAGAGAAGGAAGAAAAGGATGGAAAATGTTGTCTGTGCAGGGATGCATTTGTTATCTGCATGTCTGGGGAGCTCCGGGCTGGGGAAGGGCAGGGTTTGTTTCTGCATGTGAGAACTGGGGTTTGGGAATGTTCTTTTTCCCTCATGTGAAGATTATTCTTTAGCCCTGCAAGGGCCACAACTTTTTCTGTCTGGTTGACAGAATTACCCGACGAGCCTGGGCAGGAGGCTGGGAACAAGGAACTTGTGTTTCACTCCGTGCTGCCTGTTCTTCCTCCCCTCGTTCCCTTAGCACCAGTGCAAGCACCAGAACAGGCATCAGCATTTTTACTCCTGTGTCATCTCACTGTTCCGAGCAGGTCTAGACGACATTGTGGTATGCAGGCTGCCAGCTGGGTTACAGGAATGCTACCCGAGGTGAAACGGCAGGATTTTTAAGGAGGGGTAAGGAAATCTGGGAGAAAATTCTGAGTGACTGGGGCCTGGTTATCTCTAGAGCCGCTACACTGAGCGGTGTCAAGCAACTCCCTGGGTTTATTGACCTTTCAGGACAACGTGCATCTCTCTAGCGTTGTGATTCTGATAATTCCATGGAATCAGTAGCTGGTGTCAGCTGCAGGAAGCTTTTTTTAAAGGCAGTTTCTGTGTGGGTCTTACTGGTCTCGTACAAAGGGATATTAAAAGTTGATAGCTGTGCAGTCGTTTGAAAACTAAACTATTATGAAGTATTTACTTTATAGTGATAATTCATAGGTTCATGGGAGTGTTTGGTATGTTTTTTCATTGCTGCCTGGATTTGGGAAAAGAGTGGGGCTCTGACATTCATTTTTAAAACTAACTGACTTTTTTAATAAAATGCATTTTTATTAAGCATGACTGTCAGGAATTGTTCTGTCGTTAACTTTTGGGACTGCTCTTTTTGTGTTTTGTGTCAGTGGGGCAGGGGTGAAATTTGGGTCTTTGGGTGGAGAATTGGAGAATTAATGAAACTGAACCAGGAGAAAGGAGGAAGCTGTACTGTTCCTTATACCAAGGGATCTGGGAAGGTGTTTGGTTGTATATGTTAGAAAACAAACAATTTTTCAGGAAACAACAGCACATTTTAATCTAAAGAGAGCAACTTGTGCTTCATGGTGATTGCTGTGCAGAGCTTTTAAGGACATTACAGAATGACAGGGTACAGTATTGGCATCTGTAGCAAATCTTTTTCGTCTGCAAAGTTTTAGAATTTGAAATCAAAATACTGTCAGCTTAAGAATCTTACTGCAAAAAACAGATGCCTTTGTTTCTCCTGTCGATAACTTCATGCAGCTTTGATTCTAAAGTCCCTGAAGTTGATTTCACGTTGTGCTGATTTTAACGGAGCGGGGATTGGATTCTGCATACATGTCCTTGTGGGATTGAGCTTTAATTATATCTATGCTGATAATATGATCTTGCAGGTTATCAATGCAGTGAGACAAATACTGTGATTACAGCAGGATTTTTAGGACATAATGAGGAGAATTTGATATTTTTGAGGGAGGGGTTGTTGGTCTAGCTCGTAATCCTAAAGCTGGTTTTATTTGTAAAATCAGTAATAAACTGTATTTTAGCGTTCTTATATTCCTGTATTGACTAAAGCTCCCTTCTGACTCGTATTAAATTAGGATTGCTGCATAGCAAAGTATACTAAGAGTTTGTATTTGAACACTCAGTCATGCAAACGGGTTGTGTGGTAGCTGTGAATGCAATTCCCAGGGTTAATGCTAAAGATAAGTGTTTTGACAAATGCTTTTAATTTGGGGAACAATACAAGCAAGAATGACAGGATATGAAAAGAAAGTGCTATTTTTCGTCTTGCAGGTGGCAAACCAAGGTGTAGAGGGATCAGCTTGCCCAGGTTCCTACAGGGAGTCTGCAGCAGAACTCGCAAATCAGTCTGTGATCTCAAGGGTTTGTCAGGGCTTTAATCAGTTTTTCTTCCTTCCCTCATTAATTGGCTAACTTTGACATTTTGAAAATAACATCTAGAGATTATTTCTCTTTTCTCCAGTTTCAAACTTCATCGCCTGAAGTTTTTTGGTGGTGGTTTTTTTTTTTTTTTCATTTTCAGTCAAGCCTTGAAAACACAAGGTTGGAAAACTTGATCTGAGCAGCACCTCCCTGACATATGATACTATCTCCAAACAGCCCCTGACAAGTGAACCCTCTCATTGAAATCATGTGAGGAATTTTATTACTCAACTCTGAAGATCTTCTGGGGGAAAGGAGGTTGCAAACTATTAACTGTGTGGTCTTCATTGCAAGTTGGCAGATAAAATGCTCTTACGTATTTGAGGCTGTCATGTGGTCCACAGCCAGAAGTAGAGAATCAGCTTTGTAGTCGCTGACCAACCAAAAATTTCATCTTTTCACTGTTAGAAACACATTTATTTTTGTGTTGTGCCTGCAGATTTCAAGTGACTATATCCCTTTCTTTAAACAAGCTCTTGGTTATATCCTTCCCCTCTCAGCTGGACGCTTACACAGCGTTAGCCTGTGGTCATATGAGCACATGGAGAAGCTTTTATCCTTGATAACCTTAAAAAGTCTGTTGAGTTTGGGGAGCTCCTGTTCTTTGCTGTTGCAGTTGGGTTTAGCAGAGGTTTGTTGCTGCTGCAGGCTCCCTGTGTGACGCTGCCGAGCTCGTGTCACAGTCCCAGAGCCACTGCTGTGACAATTACAGCATCGTAAAGCCCAGCCTAATCAGGGCTGATCGATTTATGGCCGTAGCTCCTGTGGTGGCTGGAGCAGCACAGCTCCAGTGGCTCCCACTGGATCATTCTGGCTAAGCCACTGCCATCCTTTGCTGTTCTATGTCAAAGCAATACTTTGTACCTCTTTGTAAATCTCTAGAGGTGCCTGACAAAGGTGTTGGTGTTTTACAAATGGAGAAACTGAGGCACGAGGGCTGAGTGACTCACGTAAGGTCACGGACTGAGGCAGCAGCACTTCAACACAGGTGTCTCCTCCCCATCTGTTGCACTTTCCATCTGTGATGTACTGATATACAGTAACATTATAAGGAATTTATTTGCTGGTTGTCTGATATGGTCATTAAGAATATCAAAGTCCAGAGATTATTTTTTATGGTGATGGGAGGATTTCCGCTGACTTCTGTGGCTCGACAATTCTCATCCGTACTTATTCAGTTATTTTTCTTGCTTTTAAATCCATTATATTCCACCTTCCATCAGGTCAAAAGTAAACTTTCTCCCAGGACTGTGAGGGATTCCCTTCTTTCTTGTACTGCTTTTCCTCTGCTTCAATTAATAGGATTTTTTTTTTTTGTGTTGGACTTCTGCTCTATCTCAGGAATGCACAGGTATGTTTGTCACTTGTTTTACTTCATCCCCATGTTAATACAGACACCAGCAGGCTGAACAATTTCTGTTTTCATGTGCTTTATTAAGAATGAAAAGAAATAATTTATAACTGGTTATTCTCCCTGTCTGTGTGGAAGTTTCCCTTTCCCAGTTCTAAATCAAAGCTGCAGGAAGAGTCTGAAGTTAAAGTCTGCTCTTAATACAGGGAACTGCCATGGTGCTCCTGACAGAGTGAGCTCTGCTTTATCTTCCTGTGCAGCCAACCAGGAGCTGTGGAAGGTCAGTTCACTTTTTCCTACAGAATTCCACTCGGAATGTTCACTTCATCATCTCGTCTTGGTTTCAGTGCAATTACCAGCCTGAAAGTCATTACCAAGCAGAGCCCTTCCAGCATGTTGTACATGAATACACCTAAATCACTTCTGTGCTATGGCTTGACAAAGATCCCACTTTGTGTGTGTGTGTCCCTGGAATGCTGGCAGGTAGTGCTTCCAGCACCCATTTGCCCAATGGGTGGAGTGTTGCTTCCAGGGAAGAGTTTCTTCCAGCCTGAGGAAACAAATTTTGACACCTGCCTGATGCATGGAGGTGGCTTTTTTTTTGTCCTACATATGTACAAGTTATATTTTGAAGCTTTATTAAATTTACATGAATCCCATTCACTGCTGTGGTGGTAGATGAGATTTTAATGTTGGGTTAAGGAAGGAATTTACAAGCCAAGCATAAAAATCCTATTAATTATGTTTGGCTCTGCCCCCAGTTGAATCTTGCTTGTCCTGAGTTCCTGGTATCGGTCTTCTCTGAACTTAATATTTAAGAGGCCTTTTTTTCTTTTCTTTTCAATTCCTTAGATTTTTTACGTTCAGCAGCAGGATAACTATCACTGAAACAATAGTGTAGGCTACTCTTTCAGTGGCCTTGTGAACAGCCAGTTTTGTTGTTCTGATAAGCCTTTGCCCTATCAATTGGGAAGTGCAGCATATAGTCATTTCCTGCATTTCGAGCCGCCCGTTCCTTCTGAGCTCTGAGGCAAGCACTGAATCTGCTTTTTGTTCTTGCCGTGGCACTGTAATACTGATGGCAGCAAAAGCAGTTAGTTAGTTCATCAAATACGAGCGCTGTTCCTGCTTGGATATTTATTCTGACCTTTACTTTGGACAGTTTCTCTGCCATGATCAGATTCTCTGATTACAATGTCAGCTTTCACCAGAAATCTCCTTGTGATTTAACTGGCAGCGTTTGGGGGTGTGTAGCAGCTCTGACATGGAAGTGGTGCTTGGCTGTTGGAAAGTTCTTCCTGGCAATGAGATTTTCTCTTTAGGTTCTACCATTGGTTTTATTTTATGACCCAGGGCAAACTTTTTGACTTGCCCATGTTCCAGTGTGGAATATGGAAATAATCCTTTCAGGGCTGTTGAGATGCTTTTATGTTTAAGAAGTATTGGAGATTCTTGGCTGGCTGTTAATGGGTGCTGCTGCCCTCAGGAGTATAACCCTGGGTGTCAGAGGTGTAGTTACCCAGAATGAGAACTGGTTATTAAAGCTAATACTGATTTTTCATTGCCCAGGTGGGAGGGGTAAGTAGCTGATCAGATTTTACCCAACTAAATTGCATTACATGTTGTTTCCAGAGACCATAGCTGGTCATTCCCTGTTTGTATGTCATGAGAGCTCCATCTGTTTGGTGGCGTGGTGCTGTTTAGTGATAAGTCTGAAAAAGAGAGAACTTGCTGAACTCGAAAGTTACTCCTCCCTCTTTAATTTCCTGGTCCACAGAAGTTGAGAGATGTTAACATATTGGAGATTCATAAAATTTAAGGCGAGAACAGATAATTAAATTGCCTTCCCTGATATGTTTTATATGCTTTGTATCACAGGCCTTTAAATTTTAATCATTTACTCTGAAACTGAGACCAGTAAATGATGTTTGGCTAAAAACAATTTGAAAGCTTTCCAGCCCTGAGTGTCCATCACTGGTAATTTCAGGCTCATCACTTCTCTTGGTGATTTCTAATTTGAATTAGTCTAAGTTGTGCCACTGGTTCTTGTTAGGATTTTCCTGACAAGATTAGAGCCCTTTAGTATCCAAGACTTTCTTGCCATGAAGGTACTTACACTCTGTAATCAAGTTACTTGATAGATAAGGAAACAGAGTTGAGCTTTTAAGTCTCACTCTGAGGCATTTTCTCCAGCACTCAGATCATCTGGTGATTCTTCATGGTCTCTGTTTATTTTTAACATTGTGGAGACCAAAAATGGTGCTTGTTCCAGCCTGTGCCTCATCCATACCAAATTCTGAGGTGCCTTTAGCCTTTTTTTCTGCCATTGAAAAGATTCCCAGGAGCCCTTTTGCATAGGGAAATCTTGTTCATGAGCCTCGCTGCCCCAGACCTGACATTCCTTACTCAAGTAAAGTCTGCCATTTAGTAGTTACAGTCTGCATTTTTTAGATTATAAATTAGCCTTTGTATTCTGATAGGTTTGGCTTTCCTGAGCTAACTTAAGGCAGGTTTTCAGCCTCTTTCTCCTGCTGTCCTTTCCTCCTAATAATGTCCTATTGTGCTACAGTCCTGGTGTCACTCACAGATTTTTATCTGCAGTGATAAAAATGTTGAACTGCATCAGACCTTAAATTTAGTGACAAAAAAAAAAAAAATTAGCATGATGCAATCCCAGGAAGTAGATTAAGAACTGGCTGACTGACAGCTCTCGGATACGGAGCAGCCGATGTGGGTTTCCACCAGACCCAGAGTACACTCTGTGCGTGTACTTGACTCTGCTCAACTACATTTGTAATCTCAAAAGAATAAAGTTAGTCCTTTATCAAGAGATTTGCCATTAAAACGTGCTGACTGGCACTACTGGTGTCCTTGTTCTCGTAGTTCTTTACTGGGAAAACACAGATTTTGCTTTTCCTGTTCTTTGCCTGGATGGATACCCAGCTTACAGCTTTGCAGATTCACTCCATGCCCTCGCTGGGCATTGGTGAAATAGGAGCATCCACCTGGCCTAGGGTGAAAGGCCTCTTTGGTGCGTGGGTTTTAGGCTGATTTAAATGTTTACCTGCTGATGGATTTGCTTAGAATCATTTTTTATTGCTGGTGAATTAGAAGATGCTTCATGTGACACAGGCATGTTTCTACAGAAAACTGTTCACAGTACTCTCAGTGGTTTTTCCTTCCACTAGAAAGCTGCTGGGGTTTAAATTTTATTACTGGTGCTGTGTTTGTTTTTTTAAGATACTCGAGTCTTGCACTTCTGTTGTTCAGGGAAACATCCCAAGGCCTTTTGTTTCTGGATGTCCTCAAGTGTAAAATGGCAGTGCTGTTGGGGTGGTGGTGGTGCATGTGCTGCCAGATCCCATGGCAGATCCTTGTGGAAGTGATGAACTTCCCAGCCTTTACAGGCGGCTACTTCTGAAGACACTCGCGAATTACCCTTCAGTTCATGGGCATTATTCTCATAAATACTGGTGTCACTCCTCTGTCACACTCAAGGAAATTCTGATTTATTCATAGCACTGTGCCTTCTTGCTTTTTGTTAAAAATGCAGCTGCCTTTGCTTGCTGGCTGTTCCCTTGAATTTCCCTTTTCCTGTCCCAAACTGATTTAGCTTTTACTCCCTCAGTGTTGCAGCTGTAGTCAGCAGTGCACAGGAATGTTGCCTTCTGCAGGAGAGGCAGTAATTTTGCCATTGGTTTTTAGGATCCTGGATAATATGGAATCTTGAACCCAAACCTCATTTAAATACCACTAACAGGAAGAAGTAAAATGTGCGGTGTTTTAGGTTGTTTTTTTTTTCTCAAGTTGGGTGTTTTCAAGGATTTGCTCCCTGAGAAAACCAGATAAATTGCAGGGAGGTTGGGTGAATATCTAAATTTTGGGATGTCTGCTTCCTTTCTGGCTATCGGGTGGGAAGCTGGCTACAGTGATAGGCTTTCAGGGAAGATTGGGAAGAGAGAAGAGAGGGGAAAGAACTGAGGCACAGGATCTTGGAGGCTGGGAAACACTCTGGAAGGAGCTGTGCCATTTGTACTCCTGCACTCCAAGGTGTGGAAGTGGAAGGCAAGCAATGAGGACCCAAAGCTGTGGAGTTTTGGTGGACATGGATATTTCATGTCATGGCAGCCCCTGAGCTGAGCCAGCAGCTCTCCTGCCTCCTGGTTAAATCAGGATCTGATTTTCCTGTTCCTCTGCTGCCTTCTTGCAGGAATTATTGACTGAAATTGTTTCCATATGGCTGCAGTGTAGAGCTTGATTACATTAAACGGGGTGCTTTCCTGTGGCATTGCAGTGCTATGGAAAGATCATCCCTCCCTCTCTCCCCTTGCAACCTCCCCTTCCTCTGTAAAACCTTGGGCTTTCAACATGGAACTTGTTCAGGTATTATCTTCTTTCCCCTCTGAGGCTTGTAAAACCAGAAAACTGGGATTCAGATCTTTTTTGGGTTGTTGTATTTGATTGCTTAGGTGGCATATAAATGACTCATAAAAAAAGTTAAAATTAAGATTAAAGTGGCAGCAATGCTGGAGCTGGGCCTCCAGGGTATTAAACACTGAACAAGCAGAAAAGAGTCTCTGCTTCCAAAGAGGTTTGGGACAGTCCATTTGGATTGTATTTGTTGACACTAATGATCAATTTAAATGCTGCTCCAGGAAGGTGTTAAAATTCCTGTACTCTGGATGCTGGAAGGCAGATTCCCTGCTTATCTGGAGCCTGGAGGCTGTGTCCAGTTTGTGGGAAAGAGATCTGTTTAATGGCAAATGGATGCATCTGTATCTTTGATATGAATAAAAGCTGATTGTTGGCTAAGTTGGCTGATAAAGCCAGCAATGAAGCATCTCTGCTTTCTCTTTGTAATTACACCTAAACTTGAATTTATAACCTGAATTCAAAATCTGCTTTTTTTGTAAAAAAAAAAAAAAAAAAAAGTTTTCTATTTAAATAGGTTAAAATATAAAAATGCCTTTATCTAAAGCCTAAGCCTTTTGCTGTAATGCCTCTGTATCTTGTAATGGACTCCAACAGAGCCTCAACATTGTATTTCTACTGCCAATATCTCAAGTCAAACCAGTGGAGTGGTGGTTGTCACTCTTGACTGAGCACATGGAACCAAAATCTGATGAAACAGTAAACCTGTTTTTTGACAGAAGTAGCCTCTTCTGCATGTGCATAGAGAATATTTCCTTTATTTCTGTGTATTCAGATAGTTCATATCACAGCCTATTTAATTCAAAACTGAGGAACCATTTGGGAGCTGTAAACGCCGAAATACTTGTTTTCCTCCCCTAACATAAGGTGGAAAAAAGAACAATGAGGGAGGAGATTCACTAATACTGAAATCTTTCCGTGGAGGACACAGCAAGGTTCAATTCATTTAATAAAGAGAATTCATTTGTTTTCACTCAAGTATTTTAAAATGCAAACCATGTTTCTGTAACCCTTTTATGCATCCTGCACCTATGATGTATCATTCAAGATTAATAAAACTGTAATACATAAAAGCTGGCATTTTAAAATTGTTTTATAAACAGTCTGGCTAATAACCCGGGGTGGAAACTGGAATGCAGGTATGCTACTCTTCAGTCCCATGCCTGGTTAGATGATGAAGCTTGAGGGGGTTTTTTTGTTTGGTTTTTTTTTTTTTTTTTTTTTTTTTTTTTTTAATTTAGTGGTAAATGAAAGCTTTAAGGGAAGGTTTAAGCCCCAAGCACGGGGTATCCAGTGATGTTCAGGGTGGTGTCAGTCACTCTGAAGTGTCTGTGGCTCAGAGAAAGGCTCAATGAATGTCCCTTAATAAATGTCCCTCCTAATTTAGAGGTGTCTGTCATGAGCTGGCAGGTAGAAGGGAGACAGTGACCGTGGAGCTGTGGTGGCCATCTCCTCTGCTTCTCCTAAAGGAATTGCTGCTGTCCCATGCTTGGAAAAAAGGATGTGGGCACCTTCTCCAAATGGAGATACTTCAAGTCTTAAAATTGTGAGAGCTGCCTCTCTTTTGCCCACACTGAGACACCACACTCAGGAAAGGTGGATTTAAACACTTCCATTCTGCTCTGTGTTTCAACACTGCTACTTGTCCAGCATTTCCAGTGTCAGGAGGAATTTCCTCATGGAAGGGGCTGTCATTCATTGGCAGGGGCTGCCCAGGGAGGCTTGGAATCCCCATCCCTTGGAGGTGTCCCTGGATGTAGTACTCAGTGCTCTGGGCTGCTGACAAGGAGCGCATCAGTCAGAGGTTGGACTCTCAGTGATCTCAGAGGTCTTTTTCAACCCAAATGCTTCTGGGATGTTTTTTTATGGATCCTTTGATGGATGGCTTTTAGACATTGTGAGGAGAGAATTTCTTGCAAAAGGCTGGGGATCCTGCAGCTGGATGCTTGCAGAGCCTGATTTATCTGGAAAACCTCTCCTCTCCCTCCCTGTTCTGCAAAACACTGTAGGAAAGGTAGGCTGGAGAAACCCGAGTTTCCTTCTGTCCCTCACACAACCCACTGGTTACGTGGGAGCAGAAATTAAGACAAGGACATTTAATTTCAAGTGTTGTCATCTTCACAGAAAGTCACAATTTATCTTTCCTTCTCCCTGTCACGGAGCTTGTCTGTGCTGCTTCTCATCTCACACATCAGAGCTGCTTTCTGCTTCTTACCCACTGCATGACCAACTAAACAAAAATAAAACTTCACTGCTTTAAGCCCCTCCAGAGCTGTCTTCAAGGAGCAGCTTTACACTAATGAAGTTTAGTTGGTTTGCCAGTTACTTTTCAGTGATTTCCAGAACTGCTGAAACACAATGAGTTGGTAAAAGCTCTCTTGTGTATTTTGTGTGAGCTCAGATATTTGAATATGGAGTAGATGAGTACTAAATATCTGCAATTTCCATTAAATTTTGATATCTTTAAGGGATGAGTCCTTAAAACAAGCTCTTACTGACGTTAGAGGCGGTGGGATTGCTCTCTGTTGGCTCTCACAAGAACTGAACTGGAACTACATTGTGGATATTTTGTTTTTAATTAGTAGATCACTGAGTTCTAGGTCCTTTCATATTTAAGAATAATTAATTCTCCATTGTTTTTGCTTCTGACAGACTTTTACTGTCAGCCTTCCATAGGAGACATTGGCCCTCCCTCCAGTTATTTGACAAAACAATTCACTGTGAGCAGCCTTCATCCCACCCATCGTGGCAGAAATTTACCTCTGGTGTCCTCCTGGGTGCTGCTTCCCAGCTCTGCTTTATGTTCTCCATCTCTTCCAAATAAAACCTTCACAGGAATGGGATTGAAACTCTTAAACTCTCCTTGCTTGCTCCTGAAAAATTCCACAGCTGTGGCCTTCCAGTGAGCAGCGTGTGTTAAATGTCCTGCAAATCACTGGATGAAGAGGATGATCCTTCAGTTTTCTTCTAATGAGAATGACTTCTGAGAAGGCTGCAGGCTCGAGGCCATGCTGCTATTGCAGTATTATCAGTACATTTTGGCTGCAAATGTCATTTCTTTTTTCTTTAATATTAAAGGGAGGGGTTATGACTTCTGAGCTATAATTGTGTGGAGACATTATTTGGGCAGACCTCCTAAACTCTCCTGCATTAATCTGGATGTGCTGAATACAAGTTTTGTGCTCTTAACAGTTGCTGAGGAGAGTCTTGGACCATCGCTGGTGTTTGCAGAAAGCAGAGAAATTGCAAATTAGTGGGTTTGATGCTGCACCTCGGGTTTGTCTTGTCTGTTTTCCCTGCTTCTGTTGGTTGTACTCTTTCTTCTGTGTCCATTCCATTTGCAGTCAGTTCCCAGTTCTAAACTTAAACCCAATTTTGACTTAACTTTTTGCTTTTGGCCTTAGTCAGCCACCACAGAAAAGTGATTTAGCAACATTGCTTCAGGTCTCAGAAACCATCCTGCTGGGCTATGCCTACCCCAGGGCTCTGAGGCTGCTGGGCTTTGTAGGAAGATGTATTTTTGTAGTCCAGCCATTACCCCAGCACCAGCCTAAATCCAGGTGGATCATCATGTTCCTGCACAGTTATTTTTGGAGTAAGTTGCACTGGAAAATTGCACTTAAGGCAGGGGTTAGACTGGACAAGCTCAAGAGGTGCTGCCCAACCTCTGCAGTTCTGTGGTCTGTGCAAAGGAGGAAATTAAACTGATAATTTTCATGGAGATGCATCCTTGTGCTTTTCATCCTGTTCCCTGTTCTCTCTCTCACTTATTTTTGAAAAGGGGAGCTTTCAAAATGTTCTACTGTAGTTCTTAAAAGACATGCAACTCTTACTGGTTTGAACACTGTGGCTGGCACAGGGGAGACTTAGAATGCAGTTGTTTAATTGGCATTTTATGTGGTAGACTTTGAAATTGGGGATTGAGTAAGGCTACTGCTTTGCTGCTCTTTTTCTGCAGTGCAGCAATGATACAAAAATAAGGGGGTATGTCCTGAGAGTAATAAAGTAAAATAAAGGGGGTATGTCCTGTCCTGTTGCCTGGAGCTGGTTCTGAGCTGCACCACCACAGGTTTGTAACTCTGCATTTGGGCAGCTATAAAGTAATATTTATGCAAAACTCAGCATAGGAACTGAGTTCAGTTAAAATCAGGTGTAAGAAATGTGCTCTTGAGGTTACATCAGAAGTTTGGCTCATCTCTGGCACAAGGCTGGATAATGTAGTAGTGGCTGCTGAGGAGAGCCTGGAAGAACAAGGCAAACATTTGACCCTTCCCCAGCACATCCTTGCAGCCATCCTCACTGTGTGCTGCACGTATTCTGAATATTCTCTGTGTCCCTCCTTTTCTACCCAAAGGGAGCTCCAGATGTTTTTGATCCCGAGCCATGTCCATTGCAGTGTTTTCCCCTGCTGAATGTCCCATACCTGGAGGCCAGGCAATCCTTGGGATGGGAGGTGCTCCTAGTTCAGTTCCTAGTGAGCAAGTGTCCTTAATTTCTAATTTAAGTAACTTTTTTTTTCAATTTGGCCTGTTTCATTTTTTTGTTGTCTTTTTCTCTCAATCCCTGTTCAGTCCTGTGCCTCTTTAAGCATGAACAAATACAGTATTTAAACTCTGAGCTGGGTAGTGAGTCCTTCCCATTCCCATCCTCACCAGTGTGTTCAATAGCTCTCATCCTTGGTTCACATGGAATCAGCTGGGAGACCACGGAGCTCTGTAACTTCATGATCTGACTGGAATAAGGAATAGTTTTGCTGAAAGTGATTTGGGGAGTGTTCAAAGTTCTGAGCCAGCAAGGCCCTGCAAGTGCTCATCCCTGGCAGGGAGGGAGGGCAGGACACAGCTTGGAATTCTGATGGATCTGCATCCAGAAAACACCTGGCTGTGTCCAGAGTGGCACAAACCCTATGGAATGAGGGTAGGGAATGGTTTCTCTCCATTTTGGGCACTCTCCAAACAGCTCTCGGACTCTCAGTTACTGTTTAACTCCAGCTCTGTGTGCTCTTCATACACAGGGACTAAGTCTGCTGTCATTTAGAAAATGAAGGTTTTTTCTGACCTGTCAGTGCCTTTTTGGTGTGGTGTGATTGCTATTTGCCTGTCATTTCTCTTAACTTGTAAAGCTGTCTCCAGTGTATGCAGTTTTATATCCCATTAGCTCACTCTTTCTCATCTTATCACACAGCACTGTAATCATCTGTCCTCTTTCTACCCCAAATACTGGCTTTAAATACTGTTTTCTAAAAACCTTCCTCCTCAAAACTGCCTCTGTGTGACACTTTCCTTGCATACAGTGATATATGTAAAACTTGAACAAGGAATTTCATATTTATTTTATTGTAATTTTTTTTTTTCCTAGATAATGTATTTGGTAGTTGTGCTTTTTGGAGCCTCCAATTCACCAAAAAGATTATTTTTTATAGGGGATGTGTTAACTCACTGTTTCAAGTGCTGTATGACAGTGGTGAATGTTTAGTGGGGGGAAGAAGCTGATAGCAAAGGAAGTTTTGTGAGATGCATCACTGAAAGCACAAGGGTTAATTTTTTTTTGCCAGTTGTTAAGTCTGTTTCCTGCTTTTACTTTAATGTCTGCATATAAAAAGATTTTGGTTTCTTTGTCCCTTTGCACTTGAACTAGAAACTGTAATCTATTTGTGGTGCATCGTAGAGAAGTTATTTTTTTAGTACTTTTGGTTTAACAGTTTCTCTGTAGAGAAAAAAAAAAAAAACCAGATTGAGGCATCCTTCCAGTGAAATATAAAATGAGAGGATTGTGATATCTGAATTTAGCAATGCCTCTGCTAATAGGACCAAAGATGACAAACCAGATTGAATAGTCCCTTATCCCTCTGTTTTGGAGAGAGCCAGGCTGAAGAGAATAATCTACAAATAAATGGCTGGGAATGACATTTGCATTTCTCCTTGTGAGAAGTTGGTAACAGTTCTACAAGGAATGGATTGGAAATGAGTTTTCTTAACCTGTAATGAGTAGGGAGCTTAAATTTCATTGCTGCTGAGGATTTCTAGCCAAAGATTTCTGTTTTACAGCTGTTATTAAAAATTTATGGGGCCGCTCGAGATCAAAGCAAATATATATTCTCTTTATTATGTAAACTTGGTTCTGTGCAACATATGCATTGCATCTATATAGTTTAGGCAGGATTTTTTTGTTCTAGCAAAGGCAAACAGCCCTTACATGGTGCAGTTATATCCCAGTGACTAGTGGTGATCTGATTCTCTCTCTTTGTTCCTTATTTCCCAGGTAACTCAGGAATGGTGAGGTGCTGCATTTGCTTTGTTTCCTGGTTGAAATTGTCTGTACTGTGCTTCATACTGAGGTTTTGTTACAGCTTTTTTTTTTTTTTTTTTTTTTTTTTTTTTTTGGTGTTTTTTTTTTTTTTTTTTTTTTTTTTTTTTTTTGGTGCTCCACGTAACCCAGGTTTCCCACTGGTGTGCTGAAGGACTTCTTAAAGTGCAGACCTGAAAATATTTGTAGAGATTTTTAACCTTATGGGATGGATCACCTCACAGTCAGGGCTTTAGGCTACAAGAGGCTTTCAGGAAGGAGGTGGCCTGGCTTTTGTGCCACACTCCAGGTACCAGGATCCTTATAAATGCCTTCTGTTCATTCATATTTCTTCTCTGAATATCTTCTTCTTGTCCTCCATTCCCACCTTGAGGCATATGAAAGCAAGCTGTCAATATTTGCATCTTTTATCAAATTTTTAGAATGAAGGGGTTTTTTATATGTTAGCTTTGAGAATATGTTGGTTGTCAATCTCTAATTTTACCAGGACCTGCAATCTTATTTTCAAAGTGAAAGCTTAGTCATGAACCCTGATGGTTTTAGTGGGAGAAGACAACTGGAAACCTGAGAACATGGGATCATTAAGGCTGGAAAATACCAAAGAGATTGAGTCCAACCTGTGACTGATCCCCACCTTGTCACCCAGCCCAGAGCACTGAGTGTCACATCCAGGCTTTGCTTGGGCACCTCCAGGGATGGGAACTCCAAACCTCCCTGGGCAGCCCCTTCCAGTGCCTGACCACCCTTTCCATGAGGAAATTCCACCTGGTGTCCAACCTGGAGGCTCAAGGCTCTGTCCTGTTTCCATGCCATGGTTTGTGAAGGGCTGTGGCTGCTGTACTCAAGCATCTCAGTAGAGACTGAGTAGATATTCATGCATTCCAGTTCTTTTTTTGGTTTGTGTTCCTTGAATCCCAGTTCTGTCCTGTGTTCCCAGCTGCCTGGTGGTCTCTGAGCTCTCACATGAGCTGCTGCTTTTGCAGCTTTGTGTGCACAGCCCTGGGTATTGCTGAGCCCTTGGTGTGCTGTTACTTTAAGGCATTGATAAAAAGGCTGTAGAGTAAGGGAGGGAGGGAAGGCAAAAATCTGAAAAGCTGTTGGACCTTAAAGATTAATCAGCCTGGTTTAAATAGCAGGCAAAGCTACAAACAGCCTTTTCTACCCAGCGTGCTTTCTTCCATTGCTTTTGCAAAGTTGTTTCTCCAGGGGAAGATTTCAAGCTCCATAAGACTTGTGTTTTTATATTAGTGTCAGGACAAGGGCTAAGATTATTTGTGTGAATATGTACAAGCAATTCCATTACCTGGGGTTCCTTTCACGCTTTCTCCCTGGTGGAATTAAGGCCTCATATTGCATGTTGGTGTATCTATTCCTATTTGTACAGATCTGTATTTACAAACTCAGGCCAGGGAGCTTCTGTGCATGGGCTGAGGGAAAGAGAAGTCAGTGTAAATGACAGCCTGTGACACAAAACCAGCCCTATTTATAAATATAATGAAGGATATCCAACATCACTCTCACAAGAGGGGTGCAGTCAGACCTACAGTTGCTGTAACATGGGTGGTTTGTGGGGGGTTTTTTTGCCTTTTTTTCATTTGAAGAGCAAATCCCCCCATATCTGTGGACAGCTTCCTGCACCCTTTTAATTCAAAAAGATTTGATTCAGTTCTGCTGCAGGGAAAGAAGTGATAGGAGCAACCTGGAAGATGGGGGTTCCTAGAACACATCATTCCCCAACACCGCACTGGCAGAACTGGCAGCCACTTCTCCCTTTGCCAGGGCTTTTCAGCTCCTCTCCCTCCTGGGTTCTCTGCTTCCCTAAGCAGGCTCAAAGAAGGGTTGTAAAACTCTGCTGAGGGCAGGGGGATCCAGGTAGAAATGATAATTTATTCCTTTACATTTTCTCCTCTTTTCCAAATTGATTACCGGTTTTGCTTACAAAGCATCATTTACAACAGAAATCAAACCCAGGCAGGTCTCGTTCAGATCTGGATCAAACAGGATGTTGGTGGTACTGACTTGCTGTCTCTTGGTGGACTGTAAGGTATTAGAAGAAGGTCCCTGAAATAATTGCAGCAAATGTAAATGTTCTGTCACCTGGGCACGTTCTCAAGCACTGTCAGTGTTGCTGGGATTTTCTGAGAAGCAGAAGCCGTGTAGGTTTTTATCAATATTTGTAATTAAGAAAATGTTCTGGCGAAAATGGTGAGTGGTTTTATGACTCTGCTGTGTCTTGTAGTACTAGTGGGATACAGAGTGGCCCATGGAGCTCTTTGCAAAAGATTGCACTTTTTTTTTTTTAAGGTTAAGAAATGTGATCTTGGCCCAAGGCAAAAGGAAGAAGTGTACTAGCAGCCAAGGTGGACAGGACATCTGAGGGTGTTGTCAGAACTCTTTCTGCCTGTAAAGTTGTTGTGTTTTACCAGCATGAGAGGTTGAGATGAGGATTAATAGTTTCCAGTGTGGTCTGGTGATGGAAATATGTATATATATGTATATATATGACTTAAAACTGGAAGTGTGTATTCGTTTATTGACCAGCATTTGATACAAGGTCAGAGTTTATGTTCAGAGAGATGAAACAGCTTTTTTTATCTCACCCCATGAAAAGAAGGGCAAGAGGGCAGGTGTGGGTCACAGGGAGCAGGTGGAAGCTGGACTGGATGGTCTGGGAGGACTGGTTGTAGTTCTTTGTGGGACAGTGGGGCCCAGGAAAAGGGTGCTCCAGCATCCTGCCACTGTGGCAAAGTGAAATGTCAGCAGTGATAAGCGATGGAGGGAGAGATTTCGTGGTGGTTGGACATTTATTAGGAAGGATTTTTGCCTTAGAGAGGCTTAAATCGTGATATCCATCAAAAAGTGGTTATTAGATCACCTGGCAAGCAAGAGAAAATAAGGAAAAACAAGAAATTGTGTTTTCTAGCACTTACTCTCCTGTTGCTTCCCTAGTCATGATTTTTTTTGGAAAATTGTTTTTGCTGAATAGTGGATTCTCAGGCAGTTTAAGGGAGAAGAAGACTTGCTTTTGTTTGAAACATTTTGGAAAGGAAACAGTCTTAAAGGCAACAATAAATGTTCTGGCATAATGCAGACTAAACCATCCTTAAAACAAGTCTATATCCATCACTCTGATATACTGGAGTCCCAGTCTGCTGATTTGATGTCAGGATGATGAATTATGACCTTTTATTATTTATTTATTTTAAGGTTTAGTGGCAGACTTTATGAAAACATAAAGTGGGTCTGGATTTGGTTGTGAGTTTTATGGAATGGCTGAGAGAAGCTTATGGATTTGGAGTACAGGTAGGTGGCATCTTTTCCTGTATTTGGGTATATTTTATAAACACCCAAATGCATTTGCATGTACATAGAATTTATGTTTATTTATATATACACACCTTACATTGGGTGAAATTACAACCAGGTATAAATCACTTTTACTTGTGTTCGTGGCAGTGGTTAGAGGTCAAGTTGTGGGTGTTGCCTCCTGTGCTCTGCAGGGCTCCTACCTGTGGAGACACAAATTTAAGCTGATAGGGAACCAATTTCAGATGAAGCTTTGTGAGGCACTCACAGTGACACTCAGGTTGTGCAGATTTATTTAAATTGCTCTGAGGTCTGGTTTAATCCTTCCAATTTGTGTAGACAAGGCCACTGGAGAACATCCCTGAAAATACCCTGCAAATGCTTTGCACAGCACACACGGTGCTGCAGTTCTCCCAGGCCATTTCAGTCCTGGGATATCATGGGATGTGTTCAGATGTTCAAACCTCATCATCAGCTTGTCTCATCTCCTCACATCTGTCCCAGGAGATGTGGTTCTTGGAATGCAGTGCTGCAGTGTACACCTGTACAAAGTTGTGGAAGCATGGAATGGGTGGGAAGGGACTTTAAGGATCATTCTCTTGCACTCTACCCCCTGCCATGGGCAGGGACACCTTCTGCTATCACAGGTTGCTCTGTCCAAGCTGGCCTTGGACACTTTCAGGGATCCAGAGGCAGCCACAGCTTCACCTGTGCCAGGGCCTCACCACTCTTAACAGCCAGGAATTCCTTCCAAATATCCCATCCAGGCCTGCCCTCTGGCAGTGAAAAGCCATCCCCCTTGTCCTGTCTCTGCATTCCTTGTCCCAAGTCCCTCTCCAGCTCTCCTGGAGCCCCTTTGGGCTCTGGAAGGGGCTCTGAGGTCTCCCTGGAGCCTTTTCCAGGCTGAACATTCCCAGCTCTCCTAGCTTTGGAGCATCTCTGTGGCCTCCTCTGGAGTCTCTCCAGCAGCTCCACCTTCTCCTGCAGTTGGAGCCCAGGGCTGGAGGCAGCTCTGCAGGTGGGGTCTCACCTGAGCGGGGCAGAGGGGCAGAATCCCCCCTCCCCTGCTGCCCACACTGGGGGATCAGCCCAGAACATTGGGGGGCTCTGAGATGTGAGTGCACATGGATGAGACATGTCCAGCCTCTCATCTACCAGCACCCCTATGTCCTTTTCTTCAAGGCTGCTTCGAATTTAGTCAGATATACATGGGAAGGTTGCACACTACCAGGCCTTTGTTTTAAAATAAAACTCTTTAAACAGCCCTTCTGACCAAAAAGCTCAAGTTTTTCATCCTCTTTGAGTTTGCCAGTGTGGCTGTTGGAAAGCTCTGGCCTTGGCTTGTGATAGTGTCAGTGTCTCATCTTGGTGTCTTGAATAGATCTGATGAAATTTCATCAATTGCCTTTTTCCTTGTTTAGACTGAAACCTTTTCTACTTCTTGACAGTGAGTAAATTGCCTCCTGAATTTCTTGACATTGCTTTTGCAGCTTCCTAACATGGGAGTGACCAATTCTGCTTGCTCACAGCAGTTTAATAATTTCTAAACAACTTATTACACCTGTTTGAACATTTCCTTTATATTCCATGCAATACAAAACTCATGCCCAATCCCTTCTAGTTCATATTTTTAGAAGGTGTCAGAAAAAGTGGTTTGGTTTTAATTTGCATGTTTCTTCCTAAAGGAGTGATGCATTTATTTACTCAAATATACTCCAGGCTCAGATTTCTCTGGTTGTCCTGTTGTTTTCTCCCAGAATTTCTTTGCTCCCCTTCCCTTAGCTGCCCAGGGCAGAAGTAGGACTGACTCCCAGGTAGATAAGATCCATGAAATCCATCCCAGAAGTTCTCTTCCTCCAATAAATGCAACCCATGGATGTTGCCTGGGCCTGAGTGTGGCTTCAGAGGGTGGGGGATTGTCCAAAGTTAATTCTGCAGCGTGTGGATCGATGCGAATCGAAATGGTTTAAAGAGCAGGAAGGAAACTTTGGCTTGAATAATCGATCCTTACTTTTGTTTTTTTACTTGGATTTCTTGGGCTCTGCTGAAAACTTCTGGGGTTTGTAGTAGGTGTCAGGATGTAACCTGAGGAATTGCATTGCTTCCTATACATTTATTACATGCTGAATTAGAACATGACGAATCCTGCATATATCCCAGCTGATTCCTTTTTAAAATCATGTCAAGCTCCATTTGAATGGAAACTAATTCAATTGAAAGTGCAGTTTTACTTGATGTTAAGGCTGTGTTACACTTCTGTCAAAATACAGCTTTTCTTCTAAAATACATTTATTAAATACAGTGAGTCGTGCTAAGCTAAATTTCACCTAATTTTTGGTTACCTTGTCCTTCATAGAGCTGGCAGAGCTCATCAACTTACCTTATTTTTATTCCTCATTTAAAAGCCAGAAACTGTTTTTCCTGCTTTCTGAATTCCCAGCTGATTTCTCAACTTTGAAAGCTGCAGTCATTGAACTGAGCTAAATAAGCAAAGTGAAAAGAAAATGTTTGTTCTTTTGTACTTGCAGACAAGGATTCTGCTTGAAAGATGGGTTGGCACTTCATCATACACTGGTTCCCAGTACTTACAGAGTGACTTCCACTGCTTCACTGCCTTGAGATTCTTCTCCCTTGGAAAATTTTTGCAAAATATGCATCTTAAATCGTTTTTCTAATTTAAATTATTTCAAATTAGAAAGTAATTTTCAAGCTTTTATTTTTAAACTGCATGACTCTGCAGTGATGCAGATGCACCTTTGCTTGTGAGTATTGCAGCTGTGTTTGTGAAGTCAAGAGCACGTGTGGCGACAGCCCGAGCCCTGCTCCGTGGATATCCTTTAGCTGGATGTGGGATTGGCATCATGCTGCTGGCTGGGGATTGGTGAACACACAGCCCAGCACTGCTGTGCCTGCTCTAGGCCCTCATATCCCAAATTTGGCTGCCTTTCAGTGGGATGAGGAGGCAAGGACTAGGATGTAATTGAATTATGGAATCACAGAGTGGTTTGGGGTGGAAGGGACCTTAAAGCTTATCCTGTCCCATCCCCTGCCAGCCCCTTCCACTATCCCAGGTTGCTCCAAGCCTTGTCCAGCCTGGCCTTGGGCACTTCCAGGGATCAGGGACAGCCACAGCTTCTCTGGGCACCCTGTGCCAGCACCTTCCCACCCTCCCAGAGAACAGTTCCTTCCCAATATCCCATGTAACCCTGCCCTCTGGCAGTGGGAGGCCATTCCCCCTTTCCCTGTCCCTCCAAGCCCTTGTCCCAAGTTTCTCTCCCGCTTTCTGGGAGCTGCTTTAGGCTCTGGAAGGAGTTCCAAGGTCTCCCTGGATCCTTCTCTTCTCCAGGTGAACAGCCCCAGCTCTCCCAGCCTGGCTCCAGAGCAGAGGGGCTCCAGCCCTGTCCAGCCTGGCCTGGAACACTTCAGGGATGGGGAGTCCATAACCTCACTGGGCAACCTGAGACAGGGCCTGACCACCCTCAAGGAGAGAAGTGATGCTGCCCTGGAGCTGTGGAGAGGAAATGTCCCCTGCTGGACACTCAAACTCTGGGTATTGCCCAGCTTTGAGTATTCCAGGGATTTTTCCTTGAGGGTCAGGACCCTACAGCTGAGAATGTATTCATGGTATGTCAGGACTTCAAAAATATCTGAAGTAAAGTGCTAAGAGTGTGCTCTTAATATAAAGTCTGTGTGAAGGCCTTCAGCTGTTTCAATGACAGGATTTGGTTTGACTTCTTTGTTGTTCCTGCTCCAAAGTTTTTAAGATGAGTCTCTGGAAGATTGGTGAGAAGGAATTTCCTAAATTGTTCTTGCTGCAGGATCCACGTCCACAGCTGGTGCTCTCTGGCTGACAGGGCTCTGCTGGCTATTTTGAGCTCGTTTATCTTGGTAGATAATGCTTGTCCTGGCATCATTTGTTGCACTTCTTTAACTTTTAAAGGCTCTAAATGTGAGTTAAACATAGACCATCTACTTCTAATTCCTTCTTTTGTGCTCATGTGAGACATTAGAGGCAGCAGCAGTATGGAATTATGGAATCATGGGATGGTTTGGGTGGGAAGGGACTTTAAAGCTCATCCCATTCCACTCCCTCCATGAGCTGGGGGACCTTTCACTATCCCAGGTTGCTCCCAAGCCCTGTCCAGCTTGGCCTTGGACACTTCCAGGGATGGGGCAGCTTCTCTGGCCATGTCGTTTTTCCTGACAAAGCAGTGGGACTTTGGCAGGTGGCAGAGCTGTAAAGGTTAAAATTGGAATTACTGTGTAGAAGAATAATTTCTTACTCAGAAATGGTTTAACTCTGCTGTAGGCAAGGCAGGCAAGTCTCCCTGCAGTCTCTTGAGTAGGAGCTCTGCTTGCAAAAAGAGCATCCTCGACAGATGCAGCTTCTGTGCAGTAGTTAAAAATAAATTGTGAGCAGTTTAACAAGAAAAAAAAAGGTTGGGAAACAAATCTGGGCATCAGTTTATGACAACTCCGGTTTTCTGAGTGCATTGGGGAGTGAATTTTTAAGATCTTGAGGCAGGAAATGTCTGTACACAGCCGTAAGAGCAGCTTCTGCTTTCTTTTTGGGATATTAACTTTTCCTGTTCTGTAGGGCTGGGCTGTTTGCTCTCCTGAAGGGAGCTAAGCTCCATCTGCTTTTTAAAAATGGGGAGAATGCTGTTGGCTGCACACAGGGATTTGAGGTAGGGCTTTTTTGGTGGTTTGTCCAGCAAGGATATTTTAGGTCAGCATAATAATCTAATATTTATAAAGTTGGTGGGGTGGGTGTTGGGGTGGTTCAGTGTCGAACAAAAACCATACCTTTAGTGTGATCTGAGTTTTGTCATCTAAAACTATTGTCATTTCCTAGTGCATATTTTGTTTTATTTACCAATTAGTGATAACTGAATACATCATAAATACATAGATTTTAATAAAACTCCTTCACTAAAACACAGGCTGTTTCCATTCCTTCCCTCTCTTAGTTTGAAGTCAAAAGCATAAAGCTGCTTAGGATCAATAGCTTCCTGGTTTTCTTAGGAACAGAATTCTTTTTCCTCCACTGTTTTTTTGTCCCACATGTGTGTTGGAGATACCATTTAAGCTCTGATCCTGAAAATGCTGAAGTATGCTGGTAATCCTGCTAAATCCACTTTGAATCTCCCAAGTGGAAAGGCTCACGCAGTCAGGGCTGGGCATTCTCTAACCAAGAACTTTCCAGCATGGTAACTTTAGATGGAGAAGCTGCAGCACTATTTAATCTTTAAAGTACTGTAATACTTTAAAATGTATTGTAATTGGATCAAAGTGACCAGGATACAGTTATTGGCTTTGTGCTGTTGCGTTAAAATGTTTGCTTTTAAAAAAAACCTGCTTGGTACTCCAGACAGTTGTGTTTTTGTGTATGCCAATGAAATAGGTAAAAGCACTCAGTGGTTATTTTTCGTTTTTGAGAGTTGTTATTTGCATAAAATGTTGTGTGAGCAGAGCATTGTTTGAATTCTTAGTAGATTTGTGTACTTGAAAATTTATAGAATGCCAGAAGGTTTGGGTTGGAAGGGACCTTAAAACTCACCCCATTCCAACGTCCCTGCCATGGGCAGGGGCACCTTCCACTATCCCAGGTTCCTCCAAGCCCTGTCCAGCCAGGTCTTGGACACTTCCAGGGATCCAGGGGCAACCACAGCTGCTCTGGGAAATCCATTCCAGCCTGTCACCACCCTCTTGGCAACTGTTTGACTTCAGTCTGTATCATCCTACCATCCTTTGTGCTCTCACCTCCTTCCAGTTTCTCCAGCATTTCCTTCCTTGTCATACCTTAAAGCAGAAGCTTCAGGAGAGAAAGTAGAACCAAGAGGAACTGATTTTTAAAGGGGTTTGGACAGTATCAGAATGACTGGAAAATTCAGGTGAAGAGTCTGAGGGAGAAGGAAATAAGGCAAAAATGATGGTAGCTGTGAAGGATTGTACATATCAAAAATACTTTTTGTAGGAAAGACCAAAGCAAGCCAGGGAGGACTGGGAGGAAAATCCCAGCTTTCCCAAGATGAATACAATCATACAGGATGGTTTGGGTTGGAGGGACCTTAAAGCTTGTCCAGTTCTACTCCCTGCCATGAGCAGGGCCACCTTCCAGAATCCCAGGTTGCTCCAAACCCTGTTCAGCCTGGCCTTGTAAACTTCCAAGGATGGAGCAGTTCTGGGTAACCTTTGCACTGCCTTCAGCAAAGTCAGTTTTCCTGGAGTGAAGGAGCTCCTGCACTTTGTTAATCCCTGCCTTGCTCCCGTGATCAATGCTGGAAAACAGCCTGCTGTGAAAATTTACCACCAGAGATCAATAACCCCTGGCTACCCAACTGTATTAAAGGGAATTGATGGGCTGAGGGATCTTGTAAACACTTGTTTGTCCCATCAGCATGTTTGTGTGTTTGGTGATGGGCAGGATGTCTCCAGAGGCCCGGCAGGGGGATGTGGCTCCTCTCGTCCTCGGGATTACCGCGGAATTGCCTCCGTTTGTCTTTTAAACCACGGCTGCCCCAAGATGTTTAGACACCAGGAATGGAAATGTTAGGGCTGATACGGAATTTTATAAATTTTTAAATAAGAACACAGAAGCTTTATTTCTGCTGCCTGAATTGAGATTTAGAGAAATACCCAGCTAACTTTGGCCCCTAGATGACATTTTAAGGGATAAACGATCAATGTTATGCAAATGAGTGAATTGATCAAAACTGGTGATTTAAATCACTTTGATTTACATCAGCAAGAGGGAAGCTTTGATTTAAGTCATTGATTTAAATCTTGTTTTGGGGTTGTACTTTCATTATTTTCCTAAAGATAGGTTGATTTTCATTGGCTGGTAACTATTTGAAGCATGTTTATTTGCAAACAGGTACAGCTCTTAAGTTAATTCCTTCATTTCTTTCTTTGGGCATGAGCAGGAATGCTTAGCTGGTAGGGAAAGTGGGGTAGGAATATGTCCTGAAGCAGGTACATAATTCAACAAATCCTCATTTAAATTCTGTAAGGTTTACATTTATAAATGAACGAATTATTCCTTTTATCTGCCGAAGAGTGCAAAAGTGCTTTAGTACTTGACTCTCCTTCCCAGTGCTTCTGCTGTAGTTTTCACCAGCCAGGACTGGGATTTATTTCCCTTCCTTTCTTGCCTCCCAAAACACAGCAATAGCTAATGCTGCTAAATATTTTCCATGTAATTTTAAATAACATTGTACTGAATTTATATTTTGGAGTAGTTTATCAAAATTGTAATGTAACTTTTAAAAAAACTAAAATGCAATTCAAAACTCTTTTTTACATCTTTGTCTTATAAATTCTAATATGAACTAGAATTTAACTCAGGAATTAGAAAGAAAGGTTTTGAAAACAGTTTCCTAATATTTTTTTGATGGTGAATGTAATCCTGGTTTGGTAGTCAAGGTGAAAAATGCACTAAGCTATGGAATACATATTGAATTTCTTATTTCTCCTCTGAAGGACTTGAGCAACAGCTTTTTTTAATTTGAGCTTGGAGTGTTTCTTGCAGACAAGTTTGAGTGGTTTGGTCACTGTTTAAATTCCCCAAGCGAATGAGGCAGGCAGATGCTGCTCTGTGCTCTTGTGATTAAAACCAAAACTCTTTCACACTTGAATTTTTTTTGTTCCTGGGCCACAAGATTTACTGCAGCCTAAGAGCAGCTTCAGTGGAGATGTAATAAGCACAGACAAGAGATTCTGGTCTGTTTAGATTTCCTATTACACTTTGTTAACATTGATGGGATGATGATAGCTTTGTATCAGCTCTGAAGAGCACCTTAAATCCTTTGGTAATTAACTCTTTGCTTATTACTCTGCATCCTCAGCACTGTGTAAATATTTATGTTTAGGGAAAAAAGCAACAGTTTGAGGTGTCAGGCTGATAATTCCCATCTTCAACAATATTAAACCAGTGGTGCTGCTTAGAGTGCAGTGCCTCTGCTGAAAGTTGTCAGCATTGGTTAAAGATGCTGCAGGGCCTCCCTTTCCCCCGCCCAGAAAATTAGAATTAATTCTTTTAATTGTACTTTTTGACTTTTGTACCGCTTTAAAACAAACGTCCTCCCCATGCTGATGAACCAGCGCTCCCTTGCTGAATGTGCTGCACTGTAAATGAGGGCAAAAGTGAGGTCCCAACGTTTTGTCACTCTCAGTTTCACTTGAGTTCTGTATTGTCAGGTCATTCATTTGCTGCTGTTTGTGTTCTTTGGTGATGGGGTGATAAATAGCTGTCCCTGCCATCACTCAAGTGGCTGCTGCTGGAAGTGACAAAGTGATGCAGGAACCAGGCTGTTGCAGATGTTAAGCTCTGCTTAATAACTTAGAAAACACTTAACTTTTTTCTGATGAGGACAAAAAGCCTCTATGGGAGTGCAAAACACTGTTGCTGCTCAGATCTGTAAAACTGGAAGGAGGAAGTTAATGGTCCATATGACCTTACACCTCTGGGTGCTTCTGTCCCACATCCTAGATTAGATTTTTAATTCTGAATCAAAAAATTCCACCCATATCTGACTACAAACCATGTGCTGGTGGCTGATGCAGTTTACTGAGATGGTTTATATATTGGAATATCCATTTGCAATAGAAACAAGTTGGGATGGAATAGAACTGTCAAATGGTGAAGGGAAATTAAGTGGGACGAGCTGTTTCCCCATACTCTTAACACAGGGAGTGGTAGATGTAAAATGGAGTGGAAGGATATCCTTTAGCATGTGCCAGCCTGGATAAAAAATGAGGATTTCTTGTCCATCGCTGTGAAACATTTGATTCTTGGTGGTGTTTTGTGTCTGGTCCCTCAAAGATGTGGATGTGGGAGCTGCAGACTTTGATCCCTGCTCATCAGCCCCTGTAGATCCAGCTCCTGGCCAGGTGGAGCACACACTTCCTCTTGCTCAGCTGGACAAGCAAACCAAAACGGGATGGGATTGTGGGGCAGGAACAGGACTGGAAACAAGATATTGTGAAGTTCATGTAGAAGCTGAGAATATGGCAGTAAAAGGATGGAGAGGTGAATTCTGAGAGGATTCCTGCAGTGGAAGGAAAGAGCAGGAACCTTTAAAGTGAACCCTTCAATAAACCACCCCACTTGCCAAGAGTTGTGCAAACCCAGTGTGGAAGTTTCTTGTAGGGAAATGAGGAATATGATGTTTTCTCATCTTCTGTAGGGACTACAAGAAAGAGTCGACCTTATTTTCAGCAAGAAAAGGATATTAGGAAAATAATTTCTGTGCAGGACTTCTGAAATGACTCACTTGGGGAGTCTTAATATTCTGGTTGCTGTTGCCTGAGTTGCCGTAAGCTCTTCCTGCCAGTAACTTCATCTCAATGCAGCAACAGTTATCTGTAAAGTCTAAGTGATCCTGCAATAAAAGGGCCTTCTTAATCAGAGATGGTAACGTCTGAGACAGTCAGTGCTTTCAGCATTGGCATCCTGTTCTGCTCAGGCAATCCCACGTAGGAGGAAGACAGACACAAAAAGTGATTTGGCTGTAATGCAGCAAAACAAATTCTGGCCAAATTGTGAACTTGGAGTTAATGGGTACACAGTGTTACTCTGCAAGTCTGCAGCGCTGCCTGGAAATCAGGGGCAGTTTTGTAGCCTGTTAACTACTTAGGACTGTTTTGTTATTTCAAGTTTGGCTTCAGCTAGTGAAAAATGGGGCACTTTCACATCTTATATTTCAAAAATAAAACGTTTTAAGAATATTAAGGGCAAGTCTTACTCGATTGCTTTAGAGTGGGTGCTGAGGCTGTGATCTCATCCATTTATATGCATGTGTGTGTCATCCCCCTTTCTCCCCCAGCCAACTGGATGTTGACTTATGGTGTCAGTTTTCTCCTTGTGGATGTGGAGGGAGCCTTTCCTGCCGTTCCATGTTTTACAGTGCATCCACGCTCCAGAACGGCTGCCCATAAATTGTGCCCTGGCCGTTTAAGAACATTGGATCCTGCAGGGTCAGACTGGCAGACGAGCCCAGGAACCAGTCTGTGATAGCAGTAAAAACACTCCTTGCAGAAAGTCAGCCTTCATCTGGCAGCTGGAGAAGTGGCAGAAACCACACCCAAGGGCTTCAGCTTTTGGGGTTGTTCAGCCTGGAGGAAAGGAGGCTCAGGGGGGACCTTCTGGCTCTGCACAACTCCCTGACAGGAGAGGGCAGCCAGGTGTGAGTTGGTCTCTGCTCCTAGGGAACAGAGACAGGAGAGGAATCAGCTTCAAGCTGCACCAGGGGTGGGTCAGGCTGGATATCTGGAGGAATTTCTCCATGGAGAGGATTGTCAGGCATTGGAACTGCCCAGGGAGGGCTGGAGGCTTCATCCCTGCAGGTGTCCAAGGAAGACTGAGACGTGGCACTCAGTGCTCTGAGCTGGTGACAAAGTCGTGATGGGTCACAGGTTGTATGTGATGATCTTGGAGGTCATTTCCAGTCTAAATGATTTTGTGATTTATATATTGACTGGTGAAATTTGGGCCATCAGGTATCACTTGTCTGCCCCTGCCCAAATCTCTCCATTACCATTTTTCCTGATAATTCTTGACCCTCATTCTGGAGCCCTTCTGCTGTGAGCTTTTCTCAGCAAGGGAACTTGCTGGTTCTTGCCTGATCAGTCTCAGTCACTGGTAAAAGTGGCTCCAAACTAATTTTTACAGGTTAAGAGAGTTTTTAAACCAATCCTGTTTGGTTTTTTGCCAAGACCTTTATATTCCAAAGTATTAAGGCTGAGTAGTCTTTTGATATTAACTGCTGCTTGTTATTTACAGCATCAGATATATCAAATAAATTCTTATTAAGTCAGGGTTTGGCAAAGTGAAGGACACAGGAGGGTATATGATGTATTTATTTACTTTACATCTCTCAGCTTTCATTTTTTCACTTCAGATCATTTGACTCCAGGAGCTGGAACTGAAATAAGAGCAAATGTGAACTGTGTGAGGACAGTGGGAGAAGGGCTAAGATGTTTCACTTTCTGCTTTGGATTCTAAAGGAGGTCCTAAAAAAAGAGACTTGTCAGAGTTACCCCACTTCTCCTTCTCTTTCTCAAATCCTGAAATGATTCTGTAGGTGCAAATATTTGGTGACAACTGCAGGGCACCAACCAGCACTTTGTAATTATTAACCCTTTCCAGTGATCCAGGTATTTCACTGTTTCCATCACCCCTGTCTCGTAGAGCTCATTAATTTAGTGCCAGCAAGAGGGGAAAAGCAAGACCAGGTTGTTCCATCCCTGGCAGTGTCCAGGGCCAGGTTGGATGGGGCTTGGAGCAACCTGGGCTAGTGAAGGTGTCCCTGCCCATGGCAGGGAGGTGGAATGGGATGAGCTTTAAGGTCCCTTCCAGCCCAAACAATCCCAGGATTTTGTGATAATCAGATTTTTATTTTTTTTTTTTAATACACAATCAGTCTAGGCAGATCCATGCATTTTGACTATGAGATGAGAACTCATAGCCAGTGACTTTGGTGCTGTTCTGTTCTCAAGAGGGACTTGCAGCAGTCTTGCTGCTGTAACTTTGGAATGTCTTCCAGGAGTTGTTTAAATTCTAGAACTGACCTCAGGCATGGGAATTTGGCTGCTCTTTCAGTGTTAAGTCATGTTTCAGCAGGGGTTAAACTGGCTTAACAAATTGTCTCCTAGGGTGGATGGTGACAGAGATTTATATAAGAGATAAGTGTGCCACTGCATTATCTTTACTGGGTGTAAAGAATCATGAAAAACTGAGTAATAAATGAAGTTGAAAGTACCCCTTTATATAAGTCAGTGTTTTGGATAATATTCTTAGAACTAACTAAAAAGATAAAAATTCATCCTCCCGTCTCCTGTGCTTGGCAGCAGAATTGTTGGTCAGCAGGAATGTGCAGAACTTTGTGAAAAATTGTTTTTTAGATAATTGCCTGTTGCAGACTGTCTAGAGGAACTCACATTTTATTTCTGGCATATTGCATTAAACAGTAGCTTTTACATTTTAGGCCTAAAGTGTTGATTTATATATCTTCCAGTACTCTGGTGGACATCCAATTTCCAAACTTGGATACCTCTCTTGAGTAACTGGAGTCACAATTTTTAGTTCTCAGACAGGAAGAGTAACTTTCCAAGTCAGTACCTGTCCAGCTTAGACAAAAACCCTAAGGTGATGATGGGGATGGGTCTAAAAGCTTGCACAGGAAAGGCTTTTCACTCATTCCCACCTGGATTTTGGGGTGTAGACCTTTGAATGGCTTGACTGTGCTTTTGATCAATATCCATGCACTTGAAAAAGGCCTGGAAACTTACCTAAAAGTTCAGATTCAAAGCAGAGGTCATGTTTGAATTAAAAATACTGGGCTTTTTCTTTCATTGCCATTAAAACGGGAAGCTTGTTAACAGCAGCTCATTGTTTTGTCACTGATCCACAGGAGATATTGCAGAGATATTTTTGAATTTTACAGTGTTGCAGGGGGAAAATGCAGTTCCTTGATGGTACAACCAAGACTCTTGAAATAAATTTTGGGGGGATGCTGCTGGCTCATCTTGGTACCCCAGCAGTGGAAATCGAGGGGTGGAAGCATTCACGCCACACAAAGAATCCTGCCCCTATTTTTAATTGACAGTTACTGTAACTTTAATATTTGAATGACTTGTGTAAATCAGTGTTTCTTCAATTGCTGCTTCTCTTGTTTTAGAATGCAACTGAATGGGATGAGATTAATGGACTCTTCATTTATTTGGGTTTAAAATAAAATGTGTACATAAAAACACATAAACCTATAAATACCAACCTCCTTCCAGGAGTCTGAATGGCCAAATATAAAGAATCTTCCCAGATCTTTGAAACACAGTGTGAGGTGTGGAGATGGAAAGACGTGTTTGGAAATGAAGACAAGGCTGGAATAATTCCTTGGATGGTTTCTGGTTATCTTCTTACAGCACTGGGCTGCAGCTTTGAGGAATCAGCCTTGCTCTGAGAGGATCTCTTTGAACCTCTGAGCTGGTACCTGGCCACTTGGACAGGAACAAGTGGATTCCTTACAGTTCTTTGGCTGTTGGAAAGGGTGGAGAGCTCCTCTCAGGAAAACAGATCCCAGAAAATGCTGCTGCAGAGGGGCTTTAGGGAATAAGCTGTACTGTGACTAGGAAGCTTTTGGATTAGTGAGAAGTGTGGGGGGTTACAGAGTTTTTTTTCTGTGGATTGTCATTCCACAGGTTGAGTTAAGAAGGGTTTGGACAAACTGTGATGTCAGCAGCCCACTGGTGTTGCAGAAGAGCTCAGTGCTTTGGAATATACAAAATATCTGAATGTGGGGGATAAATTAATGCCTTTTGGATACTATTTTGGCCACTTTGCTGCTGCTTCCTCCAGCACCATCCTGGACCTTGTCCTTAATCTAAGCTCAAATGTTTGGTTCATAAACCAGCTGTAGTAGATAATGCATTTTCTGCTTGTTTCTGGAAGTGCAAAAACTCCATAATCAATCAGCTTTGAGAATAAATTGATGGCAGGTTTGCCTGTGTTGAGTACAGATGATTTGTTCCTAATTCTTCCCATCTCTTTACCTTCTGCCTGGCTCACAGTTAGCAGGTTTCCTGCAGACATTGACTGCATCCACTTGCATTATATATGGAAAAAGAGAAAGTTTTCAGAGAAGTTAGCAAATGAAAATGGAGAATGTAATGGCAGCCAGAACTGTAGCCTTTGCTGCCAGTGACAGCTATATTTATATATGGGGCACATACATTCTAGCAGATCCTTCCATTAAACCACCTTGGTTTAAGCACAGACCAAATTTAGGATCTGAGCTTGGTGACCATGGCACTCACTAAATCTCTAATTCCATCTTCTGCCATTTACTATCTTTCTCAAATGCTCAGTGAGACTTTTTTTTCCCTAGTTGTTCTATGGAACAGCTTTGATTTTTCTCACTTTGTGGTTATTTTAAGCTTCAGAAAACAATAAGAATGTACTTTCTTTTTTTTTTCCCCTCTTTCCTCTGTGCTTTTATGAAAGCAGAATCTGTGTAGATAAAGCACAGTTGATCTGGTAGGGATTACTGTTTCTCAGTTATTCTTTTGCTCTTGCATGTCATGCCTTTATGTGGAAGAATATTTAAAGGTGCCGTGTAGAACAGTGAGATGAAAGATTCTTTGTGCATTGAAGAATTCTGGTGTCACAGGAGTCCACCTGTTCTCCCCTAACTTTTTTTTATTTTTTTTCCCAAACTGAAGTTTATTTAAAGTGATTTTTAGTGCTTAGAAAATCTGCTGGCTTTTGACAGCCTTCAAGATTGAAAGGCTGTCCCCACAGGTGGTGGCAGCAGCACTGTGGCCTGGAATTCAGGGCACAGGAGTGGGAATCAGAAGATCCACGTTCTGTCCTCATCTTTATCTCAGCTGACCTTGAGCCAAGTAGCAGCAGCTGAGGCTCAGTTTTCTGTGGGGAATTTTACCCTGGCTCATGAGGACATTGTTGTAAAGATTTGCTGCTCGCTTAGGGAAGGAAAGACAAAAGATAAAAACTCCTTGCATCATCATCAAGCAACAGAGCTCGTGTCCAGTCTACCAGCCACAAGAATAATTGGCACTTTTTAGGAGAAGATATTAACAGCAGCCCGTGGAAAACCTCGGGATAAGTGGGAGTTCTTTTTGTCTATGAAAATTCTCTCAGAGGGGCTAACAAAACCATGCTGGTTTCTTTTGGTGTGTCCTACATGAATGAAATTGTGGTGATTTCTGTGGAGAGTTCAGCTGGATCAGCCCAGAGATCCATTGGATGTAGCTTTGTGTGTCACATCGTGGTCAGTATGGGACAATTAATGCACCCATCCAGCTTGCAAAGCTCTTCCTCTGATTAAGCACCAGAGGAGTTTTCTTTTTGACCCTTTCAGGCCATCAGCTTAATTCCCAGAAGCTTCAGATTTAATTACCCAAATCATTACCGCAGCATGCGTAACTGCAGATTTTATTAATGACCATAAAATTACTGAATCCTCTTTAAAAGGAGTGTGGATTCCAAGCCAGAAGTTCCCTTCACATCTCAGCTCTAGTACAGGTGAATCCCACAGGTTGCTGCACCTGATTTCCTCCAAATTCACTAACACTAGCAATACCCTTTTGCAATTCTTCCACCAAATTCAGATGTTCTTGCCTCTCAAATGGTAGCTGAGCTGAAGTTTTACGATTTTCAGAGCCCATTCTTATACCTTTAGCAGCAGCCTGACCTTTACACCTCTCTGTTTCAGATTCCTTCCATTCACTCTGTTGCCTTTGTGTCTATCCCTAAAATGTTCTTTAATCCATTTCAATTCCTTCTGCCTGCACAATACTTTATGACTTTGTAAATCAGCCTGAGTGGTACAAAATCAAATGCTTTCCTGAGATCCTGATAACTTATGTCCACTGTTTCACTCTTGTCTAACCTAACGATTTGGTCGTATAATAAAAAGGATTTCAGCAGATTTGTCAGGCATGACCTTCCTTTTATGAATCTGTACTGAATGTCCTCTACTAAATTATGCATTTCCAAATGTTCTGCAATTTTGGCTTTTATCAACACTTCCAATACATACCCACAGCTGAAGCTGGATTTCCTGTTCGAAGATTCAGCAGAACTCTGTCACAGCCCAGTGAAATTCATCTGTTTTTCAAAAGTCTCTATCATACAACTTTAGCTTCTTGTCCTCATCTTACTGAGTGGTTCCTTCTGAGAGAGAGTAGGTTTAGATTGGATCTTAGGGAGAAATTCTTGGCTGTGAGGGTGGGAAGGCCCTGGCACAGGGTGCCCAGGGAAGCTGTGGCTGCCTGTGGATCCCTGGAAGTGCCCAAGGCCAGGTTGGATGGGACTTGGAGCAACCTGGGGTAGTGGAAGGTGTCAGTGTTGGAGCAAGGTGAGCTTTAAACCACCTTTCTATCCCAAACTATTCTGGGATTCTGTGATTCTATAATCCTTGACATTGGAATCAGTATTTTGGTTAATAGAGCTCTGACAGTCCTGTGTGCTCAGGAAATACACAGGATTGGTGTCACACATGGAATGAGTTGCTGAGTCTCAGCCCACTCACAGGTGAGGGGGGTTAGGCTGATAGCTCAATCTAAATTTGGTCCCAAGCTTCCTAAATAATTTCAGTTGAGACTAGAGGTCAGTTCACCTCTCTGTGCATCCATTTATTTTCCTTGCATGTTTCCTAAAGAGTGTTTGCAATTGCAGACTCCTATTGTGCTTTTGACTGAGTCTATATGTGTTGGGGGGAAGGGCAAAACTTCAAATCCTCTGAGTGTTCTTTCTTAAAGCCCTTATGTTTGTGCTTATACCTACTTTGAATGTATACCTTGTCACTTGGGCTGTGCTTCCAAATCTGGATTTCTCTTGGAGGGATGTTCTGACCCACCTACTTTGCACTGCTGATATATTTAGCAAAGTTTTGCCGTAATAGTCCTCCGGTGCTGTCCCAAAGCTGTCACCTCCTCTGCTGCCTCCCTCCTTCCCAGGCCCCTTCCATGCGTCAAAAGCCACCTGCCAGAGTTCTGCACAGGACAAGGGGGATGGCTTTAAACTGAGAGTAGGTTTAGGTTCTGTGATGAGGAGAAATTCTTCCCTGTGAGGGTGTGGAGGCTCTGGTACAGGTTCTCAGAGAAGCTGTGGCTCCCCTATCCCTGGAAGTGTCCACAGCCAGGCTGGACAGGGCTTGGAGCAACCTGGGATGGTGGAAAGTGTCCCTGCCTGTGACAGAGGGGTGGAATGGGATGAGTTTTAGGGTCCCTCCCAACCTGATCCATCCTGGGAGTCCATGATTCCTTGTTCCCAAGCCTGGCTCATGCAAAGCAAAGGTGCTGCTCAGCCTTACTAGATTTAGAGTGGCACAGCAGGGTCCCAGTGGGATTTCCAAGTCCCTGACAGGAGGATGCAGCCAGGTGGGGGTCTGCCTCCTCTCCCAGGTAAAAACAGACAGGACAAGAGGAAATTGCCTCAAGCTGTGCCATGGGAGGTTTAGATTAGATATTAGGAACAATTCCTTAAACAAAAGGGTGGTCAGGCATTGGAAGGGGCTGCCAGGAAGTTTGGAGTCCCCATCCCTGCAGGTGTCCAAGGAGTGCCTGGATGTGACACTCAGTGCTCTGGGCTGGGTGACAAGGTGGGGGTCAGTCACAGGTTGGACTCAGTGATCTTGAAGATCTTTTCCAACCTCAGTGATTCTGGGATCCCAGTGCTGGAGCAGAACATCTGGGGATGGAGTATTTGTCAGGACCACAGGGCATGGTGTATTCTTCAGCCTGGACCCAGCTTTTAGAGCACAGACATCACTAGAACACTGCTTGGGTCTGTGTCTGTCCTGTATCTGCTGCTTATTGAAGGAGAAAATTTGAGTTATGGAAATACTTAACTTAAAATTGCAGAAGATGCTCAGTGTAATAGATTGGCTTTTCTTTAAAAAGCCAGGTTCTGCCTCCCTCCTCCAATCTTTCTGTTAGATGTCATCCAAGATGGATTCCAAGTGCAAAAGAAAAAAAAAAAGGAAAGAAATAAAGCGAGTGAACCTGCAGCAAGTGAATCATTCCTACTAAATTTAAACCACTTATTATGGGGAGGGAAAAAAAAAAAAAAGAACTCGGATTACAGGTTTAGCAAGCGTGAGCACATACTTCAACGTGTATTGCTGGATTTGCCATTGCCAAACTACTGTATTTCTTGGAACTCTGCTATTAGCATTGTTAAGCACTGTTCCAGACAGTCACTCCTATAAATCCTGTTAATATGTTAAGCAGGAGAAGGCCTTTGAAAGAATAATATTTAGCTGGCGAGTGATCTCCCTTTGGGTGTGTGGTCTGGGCTAAGGTAGGGGAAGTGACTGTGCTTGCTCTTGGAATGTTGTGCTGGAACATCCACTTGATGTTTGCTTGAATGTCGCTGCCATTTCTAGTAGGTGCTTGGGAATATTTTATTTATTTTTGGGGAGAAAAGTGTTAAACGGGAGGTATGAAGGGGCCAACAAGAAAAATGGAGAGGGACTTTAGACAAGAACCTGAGGGACAGGATAGAGGGAATGGTTTCCCACTGCCAGAGGGCAGGGCTAGTTGAGATATTGAGAAGAAATTCTTGTCTGTGAGGGTGGTGAGGGCTAGGATGGAGTTCCCAGAGAAGTTGTGGCTGCCCCTGGATCCCTGGAAGTGTCCAAGGACAGGCTAGATGGGGCTTGGAGCAACCTGGTATAATGGAAGGTGTCCCTGCCCATGACACAGGGTGACACTGGATGAGCTTTATGGTCCCTTCCAGAACAAATCATCCTGTGATTCCATGATTCCTTAGCTCTTGACTACGGAATTAGTATTTTGTTTCACACAGCTCTGAGAGTACTCTCTGCTCACATCAGGGTACCAGCAGCTCCCACCTTCACTTCAGCAGGGTGGGTGTCACATGTGCAATGAGTGTCTGAGTCTCAGCCCAGTCACAGATCACTGAGTTCCAACCCCCTGCCCTGGGCAGGAACAAGTCAGCTCTGTTCTGCACGAGTCACTGGGTAGAAACAAGATGAAGTCTCTGGTATAAAGTCACCAGAGTGCAGCTTTACCTTGGACTGAAAACTCATCCTCTCCCTTGTATCTGCTGCTCTGTGTTTCTCTGCAGGGGTGGGAGAGCCCCTCAGGCTTTAGGGCAAAGCTGTGAAAAAGGAAACTTTGATCGGCCTCTTTGCTTGCCATGGATAATTCCTTTAGAGGGGAAGCTGATCAAAGTCCAGGTCAGCTGGGAGGAAGAAGAGGGGAAGCAGAAAAGGATGGTGGAGCCACAGATCAATATTTTCAGCACAACAGGTTGACAAGGGCACGGGGTGGAGCGGGGCAAGGGGACGTGTTTGATCTGTGCTGCTGCAGTGGGGAAACGTCTGCCACATCCCAAGCCTGTTCCAGCATCCCTGGCAGACTCAGGAATCTCAGATAACTCCTCATGTTCTGAAGTGAACAATAGATGGGTGCCCTGGGTGCCCTGGGTGCCCTGTGACCTCCAGCAGTTGTGAGCAGAGGGCAGACAGTGGGGGCACTGCCCTGCTCTCAGCCTCCTTTAATGGCACACTTTTTATCTAGACTTCTTTTGGAGGTGAAAAAGAGCTACATTCTTATTTTATTTCAAGTAATGGAGAGTTCACAGCATTTTTCAGAACACCATTTTATATTTTGTAAAGTTCCTACCAAGTTTATTGTTTGTACAGCATTTTATCACATCCCTTTTTGGGAAAAAGTAATGATGATCTTAAATCCAAAACCTGTTTTAAAACAGATAATACTTAAATTTTATGCAGTGAATTTGGTATTGTCAAGTGATGCCACTTTCCTCCTAATACTTTTTCTTGTACCATACAGCAGTGCAAAAATAAAGGATTATGAGGCATGACTTGTTCCTCTTGCTTGTTCCTGTTACAAATGATGGCAGATACAATTCTGGTTTCTTTTTTTGGATCATCAGCTGGGTGTAGGTTCTTGAACTCAGTTCACCTGAATGTGCTTCTTGTATTGGGCATCTTCATTGGATCGTGTAGTGCAGTTCTCTGTGCCTGCCAAGGGTTTTACATCCATGCAAATGCAAATTCCAAGCATGATGGACCACTCTATGAAAAAATGCAGCTTTTGGAAGTGTTCCCTGATTTGGCACAGGAAAAGTTAAAATCAAGTCAAATAAAAAGGAAATCAAGTTTGATTCAATCAACACATTTCAAAGCTCTTGTCTTGCAATTAATTTCCCTCTGTCAAGGACCCAGTGCCAAGTGCAGTTTCTGGAATTCCTTTAAAAAGGATTTGGGGCATCTACTGAGGTGTCCCTTGGAGAGTCATGGATGAAGGAAGGTCCCTTCCTGTCCAGTTGGATGAACACTCTGATTTCTTGGAGCTGTTGTATCTTCTGCAGTGTCTCTTGTTGACCCTGCCCTTTCCCAAGCCCGACCTCCACAGGATCTGTGAGTTCCTCTTCCTGGTGGACTCCTGAATCCCCTTTGGGACAAGCAGTCTGCAGTGGAGGTGGGTTCATGGCATTCAGACATTGTGCTTGGCAGTAGAGCACCTCATTTCACTAGGCATGTCCAGGGTTCCTGTGTCCCTGTATCCCTCACAGAAAACTGCCAAGGTAATATGTGTTAATTGGGATGGTTTTTGAAGGACCTCATTTATTATATGTTTGGTCCAGGCTTGGACTCAAGGACTTGATGTTCTCCCATCCATCAGTTTTGTCAGGATGAAGGTGTGTTCCCTTGGAGTGTACCTGGAGTTCAGAGTGCAAACCTTGCTGGTGTCATGTATGGGCTTTAAATCTCAGTTGCACTCCAGGGCCTGTCTTGCCTCTTGGAGCTCTGTAGGCGTCAGGTGGTTCCTAATTCACTCTTCCTCCCCCATTTCAATGGTCAAACTGATCTGAGGTGACTGAGAACCTGTTTGATCCCTAAGGAAGTGAAGTTGTAGTGGCTGTCTCTACTAGTCAGGAGTTTGTGCCTTGCTGCCGTTCTTCTGCTGGTGACATTCACATGTAATTTCAGCTGGAAAAGCCAATTCAAGTCTGGTCTTTGATTCCAGGCAAATTTTTAGCTGTGCTTGGAGGGGATACACAAGTGTAGGTGGTTGGGATGTTAAGGCTGGAAGCTCATTTGTAAGCACCAACCAAAGTAGAACCCGAGTGCTTTGCTCAAATGTGTCTGCAGAGGTTGCTTGGTGGCAGTATTTCATTTCCAGCTGTCATTAAGGACAAAGCAACACTAAATTACATCCTTTTATTGGGATTGCATTGCCTTTGATGGATCTCTGGGACTTCTGGAGTAGCTCGGGGTCCTTTCCAGTGAAATACAGATGGTCATTTCTGCCTTTCTGGAAACCTTGGTGTTTGGGAAGCTTCATGATTTTGTGACCTCAGTTTTTCTGTAGTGGGATCTGTTTCCAGTCTGCCTCAAAATGGAGCCTGGCCTATGCCTCGTGCTCTAGGAAATCCCAGTAAATCTGGGCAAGGAGGTGTCTTTTGTGTGGGATTTGGGAGGGAGAGGAAGGGAGAAACAGTTTTGACTGTGATCCTTGGCTAATTGTCCCGTGCAAATGTGCTGCAGGGCATATTGTAGGAGAAAACATTTATTTGCTTTTTTACACTTACCTGTAATAAAGGATAAGCTGTGGCTGTATCATAAGATTGAGGTGTTTGTTTTCTAAAAGGGAGAGGCCTCTCTTGATGTTTCCCCCTCAGAGAAAAAACAGGATCCCATAAAAAAATTGCAAAGTTGTTAAATTGACAAGGAGCTGCTGCATTCCCTCACCATAATCCCAAAATATTGTCTGCTCCAGGGTTGTACTGTGAAAGGTTTGGTAAACAACACAGTCACAGTAAGAGTGAAAGCAGCAATGGCTGGAGGTGACTTCTGAGCATTTTTTCCAAGGGTTTTTGTGTTGATAAAAAGTGTGATCTCTTGCAACTTTCCACTCACTGGCACAGATTGCTCAGAGAAAACGAAGTCTTGAATTTTGAAGATACTGAGGACATGGTCCTGAACAACTGGCTTTAGTGGCCCTGCTTGAGCAGGGAGCTTGGATAAAAGGGTTTCCACGTGGAACTGAATGCTGCACGTCACCAAGCTGTGGGGTGTGCTCAGGAGGTGGCAGTGCCTGGAGAAGGTTCCTAGCCTTGCTTCTCAGGGCACAAATAAAACACATCCTCGAGTCATATGGCAGAGCTTTTTTTAAATTTTTTTTTTTTTTTTCATGATATGCCTATTTTGGGAAAATGGGCTAGAGAGTCCTAGATTAGCTCCAGTATTTTGGACACTAGTCCTACTTTTGTGTGTGTACCCAGATGAATTTAAGTTTTGATACAAACGCAGTACCTGGACTTTTAAAAGCACTGGGTAAATAAGAGCCTGTCTGAACATCTCCCAGGAATAAAGGACTTGGAGCTGGCAAAGGAGGGCTGCTGTCTGGAATGTGAAGCCAGACACATTCAAAGTAGAAACCAAGTACAGATTTGTAGTGGAGAGGGTGATTAATCACCAGAATGAACTGGAGTGGATGGATCCTTGGTCTCTTGCTGGCTTTGAGGGTAGATGTTCTGGGACAAAAGTTAAACCAGGTAACTGCTTTACTTCACACTGGCCTCAGTGTAGAGAAGCCAGTTGAATCCAAAAACATTTTGGTTGGAAAAGACCTTCAAAATCATCCAGTTGGAATGAGTTCCACCTTTGACAGATGCTTGTCACCCAGACTGGAGCATCTAGTGACTCATCCAGTTGCACCTTGGGCAGCTCCAGGGATGAGGGCTCTGCCACCTCCCTGGGCCCATTCCAGTATTGAACAACCCTTTCCATGAAGAAATTCTTCCTGATGTCCAGCCTGAACCTCCCCAACACATGTTCATGGACATATGTACACGCATGTGCACAGGGTCCACCCAGAAGACCTGACAATTCCTCCAGACCTTAAGCTGTAGATTGAGTAAAAGACCTAAATTTTTAATTTTTTTCCCATTTCTTGACCATTGGTTTGTAATTATGCATGGAGTTGGGGATCTGCCTTTACTATGAGTTCAGCAGTGGTAGAACTTTGTTCTTAGGGCTGAATTTCTTCACCAGCTTGGACCTTGGTGGTTCTGTGTTTCAGGAGTGGTGTGACAATTGTAGTGCTGGGGGCCCTCTGCTGCGTTCAGCCACTGATACTGCCCTGGGTGGCTTTAAGCCAAGAATTCAGCCCCCTCTGTTCATGTTTTACTTCTGTCAAAATGGTGATGTTTGTCTTCCCCAAGGACAAAAGCTTTTAGTTTGTTATTTGTAAAGCCCGTTTTAAGAACTCACCAAGGAAGGTATTAGTGAAATACAAAGTAATGGCTTTTTTTTTTATTTTTATACCGTGTGAGTCACTCAGAAATTAAAAGAGAAAATGAGTTTCTCTTCCAAATAAGTGATATCAGACTCATCTTTACCAAGTGACTTCCTCCTTGCTTCTGCAGGGTGTTTTGGATCAGGGTGAACTCTACTTCAAAACATTTAATTGCACACAGTGAAAAATGAAGAAAACTGAAGGGGATCCCTAGAATGTATTAAAAATCAGAACAAAAATGAGAATGATTTCATGTCAAGTGAGACAAATGCAGAGTTGATACTCCAGTGCTTCACACTTCCACTTGTCCTTGGCACCGAGAAAATGAGATTTTTAATATCTGAAAAACAGATTGCCATGAAGACTCATCCATTGTAAATTTAAGCTGCCTTTATAGCAACTTAAGCTGGGGACAAGATTGTTCATTACATCTGATTCTACAACTGCAGCCATGATTTCCATATTAATAGTGACACTTTTTTTTTTTTATTGTCTCTAGCAGAAATAGGAAGGGGAGCTGGTTGTGTTTTCCCTGGGTTAGCAGATAATTTATTTAATGAATAATGCGAAAAGGGCAAAGGTTTGTGAGTTCTTACTCCCATATCACCACAAAGAGTGGTGACACCTGCCTTGGTTGCTGTGCTCAGACTGCTTTGCTGCTTTGGTTCGTGCTAAAAGGAGACTGAGAGAAAGAGAGATATTGAGTCATGATTCAGAGTCAGGATTTGTTGCTGATGGGATTTATGTTGGTCAGGATTGAATTGTTGTGACTCAGATTTTAGGTGAAAGCTTGTTCCCTGCCTGATGTGCCCTTAAGTGACAAAACCATTGAAGCAACTTCTCACATGTATCTGGGGGTGGGGAAGGTATTTCTGTGCCATTGAACTTTAGACCAACGTGGAGTCAAAGACTGTTTGTGCCCCTTTTCAATAGCGGCCGCTCGGGGCTGGCAGCGGCAGGAGGAAGCACCAGCTTCCTCTCCTTTCTCTGGAGCTGGGTTTCCTTTCACCAGTCCTGCTCCCAAGGCAGACCTGAGCGCTCCCTGTCCTTCCTTACTGAGTCTGGGACAGTTTGTGGTTGCATTCTGAGTGTAATAAACCTGCCTGACACTTCAACGTAGCAAAACCAGAGAATTATCCCGATTTTCTCATGGATTTGCTGCTGTTTATTTCTGCTGAAATCCCATCGTCCTCTGTCCGCACTCCCAGATCTGGAAAAGCTTGTCTTCCTCCTCTAATCACGTCCCAAATTTGGTCTAGATCCTAATGGCTTTTCTCTTAAAACATCTGAGGTCCATACCAGTTTTTTCCTCTTTCATTGCTATCACTAATATCATCCTCCTGCCTTTGTCATCTCAAAACCTGAGTTACAGCAGCCTTTTCTTTGCTTCTCTTATCTCATCTCCTTGTGTTCTACTTTTAATCCTGCATCTCATGATGATGGAAGGTGAATTTTTTTCTTTCCTTTCTGCATTTTCTTCTTTGCTACAACCACACTCCTCACCCTAGAAGCAGATCTTTCTCTGAGGAATCCAGTTTATCATTAGCCCCTCTGACCTTCAGAAAGTTTGTATATATTTAAGTCTAATTTGTTCCTCTTTGGAAAACAAAACAGCTCTCTGTATTGAAATTTGGCAAGAAGTCAGCAGCATGATCTCATATTTTTTGTGACTGCCTTGGGGAATATGCTCAAAATGCAGTTAAGAGATTTGACAGAGGAGGGGTTTGGTGGGGGGAGTCTCTCTAGAAGGTTTGGGGTGGCTGACAGAGAGGGACCTGGGTGTTTGGCTCTTCCATCCATCAGTGGTTTGGTGTCACTGATTCTCTCACAGCTCACAGAATGTGGCCTGTGAGGGTCTGCTGGGACCATTCGTCTTGGTGACCTCTTTTCCTGGAGAGAAAGAGGCAGCTCAGGACCTCAGTGTGGGCCAAATTAGTTGTTCTGGAAGAGCAGCAGCCAACTCTCAACACCTCCCCTCCCTGGAAACACCCAGAGCTTTCTCTGGCCACAGCTGGGTGGGAGAAGGCTCTTATTAAACCTCCCAGGAAAGCTGGTGGCCAAAAGCTGAGTGCTGCCACTTCTGGGAAGGCTTGTTCAGCCCAGCCTTTGGTCATGAAAGTTCATGAGTTTTTTCATGAAGGAAAAAAGGAAAAAAAAAAACCCACATAGAGGTGATGTCACCATTCCTGGAGGGATTTAAGAGCCATGTGGTTGTGGCACTTGGGAACATGGGCCAGTGGTGGCCTTGGCAGTGTTGGGGTAACAATTTGACTCGATGGTCTTGATGGAGGTGGTTGTCCTTCTGTACTCTCTTTTTGAGGCCTCACATGGAATTTTGTGTCCAGCTTTGGGATCCTCAGCACAGGGAACATGTGGAGCTGTTGGAGTGAAACCAGAGGAGGTGATGGAGCTGCTCTGAGGGCTGGAGCTCCTCTGCTTTGGAGCCAGGCTGGGAGAGCTGGGAATGTTCAGCCTGGAAAAGGCTCCAGGGAGACCTTAGGGCCCCTTCCAGGGCCTAAAGGGGCTCCAGGAGAGCTGGAGAGGGACTTGGGACAAGGGATGGAGGAACAGGATGAGGGGAATGGCTTCCCACTGCCAGAGGGCAGGGATAGATGGAATATTGGAAAGAATTATTGGCTGTGAGAGTGGTGAGGCCCTGGCAGAGGCTTCCCAGAGCCACAGAAGCTGTGGCTGCCCCTGAATCTCAGGAAGTGTCCAAGGCCAGGTTGGACTGGGCTTGGATCAGCCTGGGATAGTGGAAGATGTCCCTGCCCACGGCAGGGGATAGGACTGGATGAGTTTTAAGGTCCCTTTCAACCCAAACCATGCTGTGGTTCTGTGATTTTAGAGGGCTTTTCCAGCCTAACCAGCTCAGGGCCTCTGCAACCCCGTGTGCCCAGTGGGCTCCATCTGGAATAGGTGCAGTTCTTCCCCAACATTTTCAGCAGGTGTTGAGGGAGGAAGAGTGATTCTCTAATATCTGGACCATTTTTAACCCCTGAGAAGAGCCAAGTTGTGTCCATCTTTGATTGCTTTCCATGGATTAGTAATCCAGGATTGCTGATGTTACAGATGGAGCAGAGGAAATTACCTGTGCAACTCTCTGTGCTATGGTATCCTCTGTTTTTCTATCCCACCTCTGCCCAGATATAACATCCTGCTTTTCTCTTTCCTCTTGGTTAATAGTTTGACTTTTGGAGCACTTTCAGTCCGTGTTAGTTTGTGGAGAAAGACATCAGCAGTGATAGCTGAGGAAAATTCTATTAGGTCATTCCTCCTCAGAGCACAGTACCTGTCTCCTGAGCTCTTTGCGGATGTTGGCCAAATAATCCTTTTAATAGCTTTTGTGAGTTAAAAGGGTAGGTAACTGTCATAAGGCTAAATGATTGCATAGATTAATTTACTTGTGGCCTAAAGAAATCAATTGTAATTTAAATTTTTGTCTCTGGACTGATTACAACACCAGACATCAACTTTCTCTGTAAGAATCTGCTGTGTGCATTGAAGTCTGTGAGTCTGGATTAGTGACAGATTATCCAGGATGATGTGATTGGATCTCTAATGTTTTGGATCTTTTCCTTGTGTGTTACAGAATGGTGAATAACACTGAAGACCCTCAAGAGGCTTTGTGACGTCCCATCCTCATGTAAAGTATGCTCAGAACTTTTCCAGTAGTGTAAGTACAAGCTGAAGAAACTCATAACAATTAAGAATAATTTTGTGGTATTCTTCTGTTAAATTGTCTAAAAAAAAGGGCAGAGAAATAGTTACAATGATTATGAGCAGTTGGCTGAGATGGAGAGTTTCACTAGTTCAGTGGAACATTTAAAGCAGGGAAGACATTTAGACCAGGAATAGTAAAATAACTGGACATATAAATCAGGGAGTAATAATGTTGAATTCCTCACTTGGTCTAGCTCATGTATTGTTTGTGCTTCTACATTTCTGTTACTGGCTCATGTATTGTTTGTGCTTCTACATTTCTGTTTCTGAAACAGAAGGAAAATGATGCAATTCTTAGAAAATCAGTCTTGATCAGAGAAAATCAATCTTGAAGGAAAGATTTCCATCCAGCAACTAAACAAATGAGAGGGATAAAGAGTTTAACACCACTCTAGATTTGCTGAAAGGGATGAGCCACCTTCAATTTAGTGGCCTCTGACAGAGACAGAAAATCTCACCTAACCCTGGTGCTGGGTGTGTTGGTCCAAGCAACTCAAGTATCTTGCACCCCAGTGCCAGTCGAGGTTGTCCAAATCTCATTGTGGAATTTGAAATCAGTTTGTTCCTTTTGATTCCTTCTGTCATATATCTTCAATTCAATTGGTTTCCATGCTGTTTCTTCAATAAATAAGCAAATGAATTCAAATTTTGAAGCTTGTCAGGCTGAAAGGAAGGGCTTGATCTGCACTGTGCTGCCATTCATCTCCCACTGGCTGGTTCTGTATCTCCATTCACAATATTCCTGTTGCAGGCACAGCCAAATGCTTGTCCCTGCAATCAGATTCCTGAGATACTTTGACCTCTTGACTTCAGATTGTTCCTTCTGTCAGACTGAGCTGGAAAGAGAAACCTTTTCTGCAGGATAGGTAGCAAGGAACCGGCCTGCTCTGAATGCATCACATTTTTCCAGATGAATTATTTCAAGGATGAAGATCTATCCTTGGACAGTGGTAGTGCAGTCACAGCCTTCTGTAGAAGGAGTCACAGCAAAAATAATGACTTCCAGGGATTTAGTGTTGGAAACCAAACTCCAGTGGATTCTAAAAAGCCATTAATTAGTGATTTTCTATTACTGGTGGCATAGTGTTCTGTTCAAAACTGGTGGTTTCCTACTTTGCTGCCAGTCCCTCGAGCCGCCTCCTCTTCTTCCTTTTAGCTGGAAGTAATGTTGGATTTCAGTATTAAAATCACCACTTGAAGTTGTAAAGATCTGGTTCACAGCAGGAGACAAGTCTGGAGGTAAGGCCACATCACCCTGGGCATCTTTGTTATCCCAGTAATTCAGAGTTTGCTGGGTGACCTCAGAGCTCCTCTGTGCTTTGAGTGAGCACAAGGACATCCCAGAGCTTTGTGTCAGGCTTTTGCCAGAAATTTCCAGACTGGGAATTGCACAGCTTCAATTTCCTGTGTTTTAGCTTGATTTCAGTCATGTGCAGTTTTCTGCTGCCACCTCCCAGCAGAGCAGTAGCAGCTTCCTTGATTTATTCCAGTGTATGTGCAGTTAATATGGCCATGGAACATGCTGTAGAAGTAGAGGTGAATCATTTTTGACTGAGGGAAAACTGGTGGGAACCTATTTGGAGGGGATTAGAGAGTATTAAATTAGAGGAAATGGGCCAAGATGACCCATTTAGATAGAAAGTTTCCAGATTAAACCACAGATATCTTTTAAAAAAAGGTAAATGGGATTGTGAAGGAGAAAGAAGAAAATGGAGCCTTAAAAAAAATTTAAATTTAAATTGAATTTAAATAGTGATTAAGATTAAGACTAAGATTGAAGAGTTGCAAAACTGCCATGGAAAGAGAGTAGTTGGGTTACTCCTAAGAGTAGGAGTCACCTGGGTGCAGTTACCATTTCACTACCTCGTTTTTACCCTTAGTAGGATGAGAGTCAGTGCAGGAGAGGAGTTTGAGGCATGGTGTGAACACAGAACTCTTGATCTTGGCCTCACAGGAATTAAGAATTTGTCTAAAACTAAGTCTTGTAGCCAATACAGCTTTATCTCTATTGGGCTCCCCATAAATGTGGGAGTAATTACTTGAGCTTTATAGTCCTTATTGATTAATGTTAATAGTGAGCTATGACCATCAGTATGTTTTACATCCCTCAAAGTATGATTTCTGATAGAACCAGACAGTTTCACTGTCGTCACTTCCAATTTACCTAAATTATCAGGCCAGTGCTTATGAATTTAACAGTCAGCAATGGCAGGGGCATCTGGGGAGTGAGTAAAAGAAAATCAGGGTGAGTAATGGAGATGGAGAAGGACTGAAGTCTTGTCATCATTTAGGAGAAACAACAGGAAGAAAAGAACAAGAGTGTGAACTTTACCAAGTCAGCATAGATTGAAGAGCAGGCACTGGACTTAGAGTGGCTTGGGAAATCATCACAGGCTGAGCTGTATCTGTCCAGTGTCCTTGAAATGTGTCACAAAACAGGTTAATTAAACTCAGGTAACAGAAAACTCTGCAGATTTCCTCCTTTTGTCTTTGGTGACAAGGTGTTGTGTAAATAGTGGGTGACTCTGGGAGCATTCATTTGGCTTTTTTAGCTTCTTAAACTAAAACAATGTCCTGCCTGAGCCCTTGGTTTTACTTAAAGATAAACCACATGAGTTAACTCATAATTTCACAGCAAAAGTGACCTAAAGAAAAATCTTGTTGAATGGTAAAGTTTTTTTCCTCAAAAGCATTTGGCACAGCTGCCCAAGTGTTGGATTCCAATCCTTGGAGGGATTTAAAAGCTGTGTGGATGTGACACTTGGGACATGGGTTAGTGGTGGCCTTGGCATTGTGTAATGTAGACTGGGTCCTTTCTGTCATGCAGGAAATTTCCTCGCTTCGGGTCTGGGCTACACAAAGAAATTTTGGTTGCTTTAAGAACATCAATTAGGATATTCATTTCTTTCTGAAATGCTTTTAACTAAAATAAAACTTCAGTATGGAAGCAGCAGTGGCCAGAAGCCCGTGTTTTTTTGCTATTATGATTTATTTTCTTCAAAGAGATGCTGTTATCTATTCCTGAGTTCTCCAAGTGTAATGTCTGTCTTCACTAAGGCTGTGCACTTGCAAACTGTTTTTCTAGTGGAAAATAATTTGCTTTGTAGTTAAGCAGAAAAGCCGGGGTAGGTGAGGTTCAGCTGTTTGCTGGGTTTGGATTTTAGTTTTCTGAAGTAATTAATTTCTCTTTTAAGGAAGTGTTTTAGTTCTTGGTGCAGGTGATAGATCATGAAGGAGAACGAAGGTGCCTGAAATACTTCAGAAGGTTTCTTTTTCTTCATATGTGGAAGAGGTGGTGGAAATCCTGGTGATTGCTTTGCTTGAAAGTTGTCCTGCACCTTATCATGTGTGGTGCTATAGATGTACTCTGGATGTGTGGTGAGAAAATGCTCAAAGTTTGGCCAGGCTCTTGTTCTGCCTTCTTAAAAAATTCCTGTATGCCTTTGAAAAAGTAATTTGGACTTGTCCAAAGTCCATCTCCTCTCTGGGAGCTCTTGGTCACAAAAATTAGTGTAATGTTACTTCCCTGCCTCACAGGGATCTTGTGATTGGAGTATTTAGATACCCCAGGTGGCAGAATTAATGGAGAAGAGTTCTGAGATTCTGCCTTCATTTTAATAAAGGATTGGTCAAATTTTGAAATTAAATGGAGGAGGCAGAAGACAGCACTGTACCCTGTAATCTAAACTGAACATTATGAGCTGTTGTAGAATCCCAGAGTGTTTTGGGTTGGAATCCCAGAGTGTTTTGGGTTTGGGTTGGAAGGGACCTTCAAGCTCATCCGTTCCACCCCCTGCCATGGGCAGGGACGCCTTCCACTATCCCAGGTTGCTCCAAGCCCCATCCAGCCTGGCCTTGGACACTTCTGGGGATGGGTCAGTCTAGTGTTTAGGGCAGGCCCGTGTCTCAGTTTCATTGATGACTTTTTTAATGACTGTTTCTTTACCTGGATTACACTATTTTAGTGTTTTCATGAGATTTACTGTAACTAAAGCACACAAGTCCTGCTTTGAGAGCTGTTACAGAGCTTATATATCTGAAGTTTAGTCTTTGGCTCCCAAATCCAAGAGCTCCTCCTTGCTCTTGGCACAGGTTTGGGCTTTGGGCCCTGGTTCAGCACTCAGCTGCCACTACAGTTTTTCTCGCAGTTTGTTAGTCCTGCTGATCCCTCATTCTGCCCTTGAATCCAGGCTCAGAGTTTGAATTCTTGCCTTGTTGCTGTAGAATTGCAACAATAGCAGGAAACCCAGATTTTGGAAGTAGGGAAGGTTAGGGTTAGACAGATAAGTTGTCAGTGTAAATCAGTGTGTGCCTTGAGTAGAATTCAGAAGCGTCTGGCTGCCAGCCCCGTGCTTAGTCAGAGGTCAGTCCCTTTTGTAAGACTTGGATTATGACAATAATTGCCATTTATATTATATTTCTGCCTTGTAAGATCAATCTCAAGTTCTCTCTCTCTTTCCCAGAGATGTAAAGCAGAGTAAGTTACTCACCTAAGTGGCAAAACTACTGGGTTTGCTCACTGCCAGCATCCATTAAAATTATTTTATCAGCAGAGAATTTCAGAGAATAAGTGGAAGAAGATCTTGTGTAGAACAGTGAGTCGGGGTTTGGGGCTCTTTAACCAGCTGAGAAACTTGAAGCCTCCTGAAGAAACGATGTGTTGATATTCTGCTCTCAGCTTGCCTCCTCTAATTTGTGTAGCGGTGAGTATTTGATTACGCCGGATTTATTTTCAGAAGTTTCAGGCTGCTCTTATTAATTGTCCCCGTTTTGATCGAAGGCGTGTGGCAGAGCTCTGCATTCTGGAGCCGCTGTTTTGCATCCCTAAACAGAGCTGGTGACGCTGAGGCTCCGTGGCTCAGCTCGGAGCCTGATTTCCCTCCTTGCTGCAGCGTGAGGCTCTCGTTTCCCCAGGATGAGAGCAGTCATTACAAGAATTACATTTTGTTTGTGAATCAGGATGAATGGGAGTAGAGGCCTTTTTTTTTTTTTTTTTTTTTTTTGAAAATCAGAACCCAGAGATGCAACTGCAGGAGATAATTATGCAAACGTATGGATGAGGATGGCTCTGTGTTCGTTGACATGATGAGCACTTCAGGCCTGAGGTTTTTCTCTCTCTCAAACTGGTACAACTCCTCTGAAAATACTGGAGTTGCAACTGATGAGCATAAGTGATGAGTCAGATCCTTAATCCTCTGTTACGCCCCAGAATTCACAGCATCAGCTCCTGGTTTTGAAGGCAGCTTTGCTTAATATGGCGCAAAGTTTTAGGTGGTTCTGAAATATTTATATTGTTGTGAATCATCGAATCACACAATGGTTTGGGTTGCAAGGAACCTTAAAGATCATCTCATTCCAATAGCAGGGATGCCACTCACTCTCCCAGGTTGCTCCAAGCCCTGTCCAGCCAGGCCTTGGACACTTCCAGGGATCCAGGGGCAGCCAGAGCTTCTCTGAGAAACCTGTGCCAGGGCCTCACCACCCTCCAAATTGAACGAGAGTCATTTGTTCAGGAAGAACAGAAAAGGCCAAAGCTTGAATTTCAGAAGACTGGATACTGTTATGGCCTAAATGCCCCAATTCTCTTCCAGCATTGCCTTAGAGCTGCTGTGGCAGGGTCACTGTCTTTGCCTCTGGGCTTGATGATCCTCATGTGTCCCTTCCAACTCAGAATATTCTGGGATTATGGGATTTTTTTGGTGATACATGTTGGTGCTGTTAGTGAAACAGCTGTAGCTCAATTTGAGTTTTCTTTGAGCATCTTGTAAGAACCAACAGCATCCTTTGGAATGGGGTAAAGGGTTGGATGGGGCCCTGATGAACCTCATCTCTCATTGCCATCCCTGCCCATGGCAGATGAACTTCAAGGTCTCTTGCAACCAGCACGGGCCTGGGATTCTGTGTAGAAAAGGAAGGACTGAATGAAACTGTGCTTGGTCCTCAGATCTCATAGATACTTGTGACGAGAGAAACAAGCTTGCATAACCTAAAACAAGGTTAAAAAATTCAGAGTGGGCAGCTGGAAGTGGAGTTTCTTTGTAGTCACTGGTTCTCGTAGGAAGCATCTGGAGCAGTACTTCATGTGAATTCAGTGGTTGAATATCAGACTGGGTGATAAGCAAATTACATGGCTTTGGAAATAGCAATGCCAGCCTCAATGCCTGTTTTTAACATCAGGAGGACATCCTCCTCCAGAGCTGTTCAGGCTGCAGTTCTCATCAGCAGTGGATGCACAGACACATGGGAAAAATCTGGCAGGTTAAGGAGTTCAGCTTTCAACTTTGATGGTAATTAAAACTCTGGTTTATTATCTAGTTGTAGAAGGTGATGTTTTTAACTGTGTACTTCGGAAGAACCCATTTCAGCTAGAAAGCCACAATTCATGTTGTGATTTTGCTCTTACATTTAAATGGTGAGATGGCATTGAGTGACACCAAGGAGGTGCCTGTGATGTTGTGAAAAATGCTGGTGCTGTAATAAATGAGATGACAGATCCTGGATGTCCCTGTGAGCAGGACAATGCAGTGCAGAGGGGTTCTACCCTGTGCCATATGTCAGAGATGGGTAAATGTTGGCATCTCTCCCCATCCTGCTCTCCTCAGTTGATGGGACTTGATCAGAATCATTCTTAAACCAATTACCAGACTTAGGATCCTGTTCTGAACACTTTGGCTCTTGCCCACATCCATATTATGCAGATTATATCAAATACAGGTCTTACAGCAAAAAGCACAACTGGTTTTGTCAGTCTTGAGCTTTGCTTATTAGATAAAGCACTGAATTTTAATGGGAATTGGAGAAGGGACCTCTGCAGAAGAGCATCTCCTCAGTGATGCTGGAGTGCTTCCTACTCATCTACAGTGAGTAGAAGAGTGGAAAAAATGATTTCTTGTGATCATTAAAGAGTCCAGAGCCATTTTCTCAAGTGTTAGAGGTGTTAAGGCTGCTGTCTGGCCTTATTCCCAAACGGGTAATTGAATTGCTTTGAACTTCTGCGAGTTCAATTGGACATGGACTTAGCTCGTAGCTGTTTTTATGGGATTATTCTGCTGTGCTCCATCACCTAGAAAGTTAAGTGTTGGGTAAATGATTCTTGTATCAGCGTGGGCTTGGGCTGTGAGAGTAGGTGAGAAACCCTTGATGTGTTTTTCCTTACTTTCCTCTATACAGTGCAGGAAGATAAGGGAAGAGAGCACTCTGGCCACGCATCCCCACTGGAGAGCAGAACAGTCAAATTGGGGAGGGAGCCCCATGTCCAATGGGTGAAATTCATTCAAAAAAGGAGATTAAATAAACCTTGATGGAATGAGTAGGAAAGACAGTGCTGGTGAGAGCAGCCCTTGAACAAACTCCACTCCACAAAGCCCCCTTAGAAGGGAAGGAGTGATGCTGCATTGGGCTGGTTGGGACCAGCTGGATATTTTATTTCTGTGGGTTTGGGAGGGAAAATAAATTGCTTTTTATTTACCTCCTTAGAGTTCTCTCTTCATTCTGATATTCAGGTACCTCAGCTTGCTTTTGGATGGGCCATAAAAGATGAGCTTGAAGTTTTAATGCTTTAGAATGGTACAGTGGACCATCTATTTGAGGAATGATTGCCAACTTAGTGTAAGGAATGTAAATAAGTTTGATGCTTTAGGCTACTTACTTTTTTTCTGTCAGGACCTAAAGAAACTTTGTTCTAAAGGGCAAGATTCAGTTGCTAAAAAACTGGTCACTTTTAGTTTTGAGCTTAATTAGAGGTTTGCAGAGGTTTGCTTGCAAAATTTCAAGGAGAAAAATGCACAGCTGTTCTCCCTTGGTTTTCTCTCTTTTTTTGGGTGTCTCCCCAAGGAAATTTGACAGTGGTGAGAGTATTGATAGCAGATAAAGCATGGGATGTAGAGGATATTTTGCTACACAGGCAGCAAAGTTTGCCTATAGCAAAGTCAGTCCACAGTCCATGTTCTCAGGAAAAGTATTTTCCATCTTCATTTTCTCTTATACCCCCCCAATCATTCTGCTTGTCTGTATCTTATTTTATTCCTTGCTACTTTTGCAGTTGATTGTATTTCACAAGGAAAAAGAGGGGGAAGTAAATCGAATTACAGGTAGCCAGAGGAGTGCAAGAGGATAAGAGGCTCTTACTGCAATGTGGGGGGGATGAAGTGATGAAGAATATCCACTCATTAATGAGATGAATGAAATTAGGGTGATTCTAAAATGGCTGATTTAATTAACTGCTTTGTAAATTGATCTTTAAACAGGGTTAAGTTTATTAATATATCTTTAAAAGGGAAAATAACCTAAGTCCTGCTCGTGTAACAGTTCTAAATAATTACTTGATGTAGTTATTCATTAAAAAGTTGTGGATAGTTGGCAATGTTGGAACATGTTCAATAATACCATGTTTTGCAATATTTGTTTTGGGGTTTTAGTGGAAAATTCCAAGTTCCTGCAGTTGTTTTCAATGCATAAAGGTCCATTGGGATTATTTCTAGATCTCATGGTTGTGTAGAAAAGCACATGAAGATGGGAACAGGAGTTCCAGATCAAGAAGACCAATGAGATGTCAGTGCAGTATATGCTGAGTGTGCAAATATAAACAAGGCACTTTGGACATCTCTGTATGACATTAGTGAGACCATCAGAGAGATACTCTAATTTTGGTGTTCTTACCTCTTAGATGTTGAAGAATTACCCAAAAGCTGCCTTAAAAGTATTGGAGGGCTTCAAGAATTCTTTGCATGGACAGCCAAGTAGATTGTTGATTTTAGTTGTTTTTCTTTTCAAGTTGTCCACATTTTTCCAGTGGTTGTGTTAAACACAGTATCATGGAGTTAATTTGATGGTAGGTTTGCTACTCTTACATTGCTTTCTGCAAGGCTTTAAAGTCCATTGATGAACAGGTCTCAAGAATACAAGTTGGAAGTCCTTGAATATCTTATTCCTGAGGCAGAGGGTGGCCTTGCCCAGCAGCCTTTGCATCCCTGTGAATTGAAATTCCTGCACAAGCTCAGCTGTATCAAAGAAGGACAAATTGAGTGAGGCTGGAGCTCTTTCCCTTGTACAGCTATGAGCGACCTGAGGTCAACCCCTGCCCCTGCATCTGAGAACTCTGCACTTCATTAACTGGAATTCACTAAAGGACACTTAGGATTCACCAAATCATTATGTGTAATTCACTAAAGGAGATTAATTTGGTCTGGGCACCCAAATCCAGGAGCTGAGCCCTGGCACTTCAGACAAATTAAGAATGATGCCCAAATTTTAGAGAGAATTGCTGGCCATGGCCACCAACTCTTGCAGGAGGTGGTGAGGCCCTGGCACCAGAGAAGCTGTGGCTGCTCCATCCCTGGAAGTGGCCAGGGCCAGGCTGAATAGGGCTTGGAGCAACTTGGGGTAGTGGAAGGTGTCTGTGCCTAAAGCAGGGGGTGGAAATAAATGATTTTCCAGCTCATTTCAGTCCAAACTATTCTGTAATTTCATGATTCTGTGTTGCTTGACATTCTTGAAGCCATCTGGAAAGCCTTGCTTTTGTTGAATGGGAGTTTTTTAGTTCACAGGGCTACAAGGACAAAAGTTCTGGGTTTCTGTGTCTGTGATAAATGGATGATTAAATAATTTAAAGTATGTTTTAGTATTAAATGTTGAAGAGTCTATTAAGTAGGAATTTTGAGTAGAGGTAATTCTGGTTGGAGGCTGTGGCTCATTAAATTCTCCAGTTCAAACAAAGAACTTGAGCACATGAAACTTGGTATTGACAGATAAATGATCCAGGAAATGGTGATGTTAGAAGTACAGGTAAGAAATGCCCAAACCAAGTGTTTCCCTGAGGAAGGGTGAGCTAGCATATCCAGTGAAAACCACCTCAAGGCCAGGTGTTTAAAGAGATTTTCTGTTTGAAAACTGTGCTGCTTGGAGCTGTCAGTGATGAGTCAGTAAGTCCATGTGACACTTCTCCCAAAGCTGGGAGAGGAGGATGGAGCAGCCCTGCCTCCCCCAGAGGCCAAACCTAAAACACAACGTCTGTTTCCAAATGCTCCTTGTCAAGCTCTGGTCTCAGTCTGGGATGCCACTTCCAAATTGTGGTTTTTACAATTCCAGTCAGTTGCAGGAGTTGAAAGTCGACTGCTGCATTGCCTGCCGTGCCCTCCTGTGGTTCAACAGTCTGGGTGCTTGTCTTGGAAAATTTAAAATGGCCTGGACGTTTCCAGTAATCAATTTTCTGGAGGACAGCACATTCCTGTTGGGCTGAAGCACTGATGTGGATGTAGAAAGTCTGTCTTCTCACACAGGCATTTTCTTGGATGGGAGTCATCCCCTTGCATTGTCCTCCTGCTTCCTTCTCCCACAAAACAATGGAACGGGCTCGGAAGGGGCTTGCTGGATGAGGGCAAAGATGGGATTTTCTTCTCATTTCTGTATTTCCCAGGCTGCAAGTGCCATTTTTCTGGATTTGTGCATCCTGGCTTTGTCTTTACAGCTCTACTTCAGCTCTACTCCAACAAGCCAGGTCTCAGTGTTCTTCTTCAGCCCCAACTATGGATCTCGAGTCATTTCATGACTCCTGTTGGGAGCTTCTCTGTGCCAGGGCAGAAATGGACATAAGGAGTCATTCTCAAAAGTTGTGGGGAGGAGTAGGCAACCCTGTCCCTGGAAGGTGTCTCAGCCTGACAGCCATTGTCCCTCTCGTGGCTTTCACAGGGTCCTTGGAATTCTTCCTTGACTTTCCCTCAGCTGTGATTTGTTCTGGCTCGCAGGTATTGTGCATCAGCTCTGTCACGTCTCCTGGAGTTTGAGTGATCTCTTCACCCTGCTCTCCTGCAGGAATAGCAGTAAACCCTTGACTCGCGAGAAGATTCCTAAGAAGGATGGAAAATGCTGTATTCTGCCTGCCAAGTTCTGCCTGCCCTCCATCTGCCATCCCTTCTTCTCAAGATCTGGAGTTATGAAGGAGGAGCTCTTGTTGTTTGTGTGACATTTGGATCTGTAGCCAGGAGACTTAGGAAAGAAGAGTGATTGAGGGAGCATACTGTGATTTTTTTCAATTCCATTTCTGGGCTTTGCAGCAAATAATATTCATTGTTGTAGCACCTTGGGAAGTTTAGGAGTTAAAAATGATTTTGTTGAGCCACCAGGATGGTCGAGTTACCTGAGAAGCCAGTCTTCGGAGGGGAAAAGGCTGAAGACTTATTTCTTTAAATGAAAGCTCGGGAGTAATTGGATGTGCTGCACTTTCCTTGTCAGGGCAGGCAATCTGTGACAACATTCTAGGTTCAAAAGTTCCTAACTTCAGAAATCCAACTTCAGTCAAATCAACTTGGGTCCTACAGGCCACTAGAATTTCCGCTGGGTGTGTTTTTATCTTCTTTTTCTTCAAGGTAGCAACAAAAGTTAGGGCAACTTGAACTCTTTGTAGTTAAGATTTAAAAGAGTTGAGATTCATAAATTTCATGTCATAACCGGTTAAAACTTGTCCAGAAAAAAACTCAGATCTGTGGCCACCACAGAAATCTGAGATTCCTGTCTGGGGGGTACTTAACACTGGGCAAAATTCTGTGTGGAATCAAGTTGCAGCCTTAATTACTGAGCAACCACAGTCTCTGTAGCAGTGATTTATCAAAAGCAAAAGGGTACAAACTGCAGGGTTGGTGCAGGTGTGGGGAATGCAGGAGAGGTCTGAAATGCTGTTGGAACACTCCAAGGAAAGTAAACCCTTCGGCTGTGTAGTGAGGTTGGCATTCATGGCAGGTGTCTGGCTGAGGTTGTTTGGAGGTAAATTTTAGAGCTGTTGTGTGTCTCTCAAAGTTTATCACCTAAATGTATAAAGTACTTTCCATGTGCCACGGTTGAACTATTAAAGTATTTTGTGTTTTACCTCATTTCCAGCCTGCTGGAAACCATGTCTCACTACACAGACGAGCCAAGATTCACCATAGAGCAGATTGACCTCCTGCAGCGCCTGAGACGCACGGGAATGACCAGGCATGAGATCCTGCACGCCCTGGAAACCTTGGACCGTCTCGACCAAGAGCATAGCGACAAATTCGGGAGAAGGTCCGGCTACGGAGGCGGCTCCTACAGCAACAGCACCAACAACGTCCCGGCGTCTTCCTCGACGGCCACGGCTTCCACACAGACCCAGCACTCCGGGATGTCCCCGTCCCCGAGCAACAGTTACGACACCTCCCCACAGCCTTGCACTACGAATCAGAACGGGAGGGAGAGTAACGAGAGGTTGTCTGCCTTCAACGGGAAGATGTCACCCACCCGCTACCCCCTGGCCAACAGCCTGGCCCAGAGGTCCTACAGCTTCGAGGCTTCCGAGGAGGACTTGGACATCGACGACAAAGTTGAGGAGCTGATGAGGTGAGTGAAGGTCTCTGTAAAAAGTTTGAGGGTGAGAAGTGCCTCGGCAGGAATGGGTGTGTTGGAAGAGTGCTCAAATAGGGATTGTAGGGTGGTAAAATGCTGGCACAGGTTGTCGAGGGAGGGGGTGGATTCCCCATCTCAGGAAACATTCGAGGTCAGGTGGCACACGGCTCTGAGCAGCCTTGTCTAGCTGAAGACGCCCCTGCTTATTGCAGTAGGTTTGGACAACTAAATGACCTGAAGTGTCTCTTCCAACCCACACCATTCCATGAGGATTTGATGATGATGATCAGGAGAGCAGGAGCTGCTTCAGAATCTGTTCCTGCCAGTGCTCCAAGGGTCATGATCCCAGAACCTCTCACCTGCCTTGTGGAGGCAGCCCCTGGCCCTGTGTGGGTGTCCCACAGTCTGACTGTTGAAATAATTTTTCCAGTGCCTTACCAAAAATGGGGATTGATGTCAGAGCACTTGTTTTCCACCCTACTTTTATTCAGGATTCTGATAAAATATCAGTTCACATGGCTTGTCCTCCACTGTTTCACACCCGTTGTAATTCCTTCCATATAGAGGGGAGTAAGGAATCCAGCTTGGATTGGTCAGTGCTTTCCACTGGGATCTAGAGAGGATGCATTTTGTTTGTTTATAGTTTGTGGCAGGGGTTTGCAGAGTGGTGCAGGAAAATACAAATAATAAAAAGAAGCAGAAGTTTTCTCTGAGAACCATTTGGGTATTTTTTTTCAGGGCTGACCTTCCTTTACTTTTAGCAGCTTCCTTTTCAGCATTATGGGAAAGATGAAAGGAGGGGATTATAGTCCTGAGGATGAAAGTCAGAGTCAATGGGCTTTGAGAGCAGAAAGAAATAACAGGAAAGGCCAAATGTCTCAAAACAATTTTGGTCATAATGTTGGAATTTATTCTTTTTTCCCCAAAAAGCTGCTCCATTCCTGAAGTACCTATGGGAGCCCTGGGGTCCAGAATGGAAATATGTTGGAAGTAGTTTGGAGATTTCAGGGAACGATGTGGCTTTTGGGGGAGAGGATTAGAGATGAGCAGTAAGAAAAGCCAATCAACCTCATTTGCTGTTGGCTGCGGGGTGATGGAATCGTGCAGGAAGGGGGTGAGTACATCATAGTGCCAAGTTCCCATGGCTGAGGTTTGAGTTCCTGTGCAGTGAGGTTCAGGTAATGCTTTTAGTGCTTATTTAAACTGAAATTACTTGTACTTGCAGGCATATGGAAGATGAGTGTTGGGTACAGAAATAAAAATGAACCCACAGCACAGCATTCATTTTGCATTTACGTTTGCAAGCTTGAGTCTGGCTTCAGTGCAGCTGGGGCAGGCGGGGAGAAGGGGAAGGGAGATGCTTCATAGAGCCTAATAAGGGCTGGTTTTAATTGCCTGCCCTTCTCAGGAAGGGACAGAGGAAGAGGAGGGGCAAACTATGTGTTTATTGCAATCACAGTACATGTGCAACCTCCAATCTATTTGCTTTTTAGCACAGTTTTAGCCCCTTCTGAACTACCTGTGCAGACCTTGTAAAAATCATACGAGGACCTCAGTTCAGTCAGTGCAAGCTCTGGACTAAGTAGGGGACTAGAAAATGAGGGGTGTGAGGTCAGAGGCTGCAAAATTTTGAATCTTTGCCTTGGGATGCTGGAGAAGGTTGGTGTATGCATATTCATCTGGGTAACTAACCATGCAGCCCCTGCTGTCCTTTATTTTTTATTTTTCTGCCTCATTTTTATGAGTGAGGTTTTTATGCTGGTATGAGAGATTTATTCATCCCTGTGTAATGAAACTTTGTACATTCCATATGGCAGTGCTGCACCTAATATGAATTATATGGGACATGAGTCATCCATTCTCCTGCTATGGTACTTTGATCAAACGTGACACTTGTTAAAGGAAGTGTCCAGCACTGAGGCACTTGGGCTCTTTTAATGCCAGCCTTCCCCACTCCTTGTCCCCTAAAAAAAGGAAATAAAGGCATTTTGCATCTTGCAGGTGCACTTTGGTCCATCCCTCTTTTTGTGTATCTGTTGTTGTTTTGTTTTGGTAGGAGGGACAGCAGTGTGATAAAGGAGGAAATCAAAGCCTTCCTCGCCAACCGGAGAATTTCCCAAGCAGTTGTTGCACAGGTAACAGGTAAGAGCCTGGGGAGCCCTTTCCTCATTTTGGAATCTCTGTGTCTGAACTGCCTGTCTGAGCACGGTGCAGATGTTGGAATATCACTTGGCTTTCTGCATTGCAGTGCAGATCTGTCAGCTTAGTCATGATAATGTATGCCTTTGATTTAAGACCCATTGTCCTGCACATCATGGAACTTCCCCAGTGAATCACTTTTTTTTTTCTTTTCTTTTTTTTTTTTTTTTCCTGTGGCTTGTGCTGGCAGATTTTATTTTACAGCATTATAATAAAGCCTGAAGTTCTTATCTTAAAATGAAAACAGTTTTCCTTAATTCTTAAATTGTTGTTGAGTGCAGCAAATAGATGCATATCTGCATCTCTGTGTATGGAGAGAGAAAGATAATGTGTATTTATATATTAAAAACTATATGAATAGTCAGGGGACACAGCTATAGCTGGTACCACTGCAGACAGGAGTTGGAGGATGAGAGCTGGAAGTTTCAGCCGTCCTTTGAGTCACAATTAATGAAAATCCGAAAGGAGGTTGAGGGATGAACAGACCAGCTCAGGTTTTACCTGGAAGGAGCAGTGGTTCTGGATGCCCTGTGCCCTGAGCCTTCTGTCTCACATCCAGACAGGTGAACTCACTGCAGTGGTGCCACTTCTTCCTGGGTGTGTCCCCAGAGCTTTACGGAGAGGATAACAAAGTCCTGTTGCACCTCTGTGGGGTGGGGAGTTTTCATTTCTCCCTTCCAGGCCCTCAGGCCTTGCCTGAAACAACCTCGGAATATTTTGGTTGGAAAAGTCCCCTAAGACCATTGAGTCTGACCACTCTCCCAGCACTGCCAAGGCCACCACTGATCTGTGTCCCCAAGTGCCACATCCACATGGCTTTTAAATCCTTCCAGGGATAGGGACTCCACCTCTGCTCTGGGCAGCTGTGCCAGGGATGTACAGCCCTTTCCAGGCAGGAATTGTTCCCACTATCCAACCTGAACCTGTGCTGGCACTGAGGCTGTTACTTCTCATCCTGTCCCTTGTTCCCTGTCAGGGAGTTGTGCAGAGCCAGAAGGGCCCCCCTGAGCCTCCTTTTCTCCAGGCTGAGCCCCTTTCCCAGCTCCCTCAGCTGCTCCTGGTGCTCCAGCCCCTTCCCCAGCTCCATTCCCTTCCTTGGATTCACTCCAGCTCTTCTTTTAGGATGAAGACTTGATGATAAAATTCAGAGTGCTCAATCCCAAATTATACATCTAAGATTTGTTAACTTTTTAACCCAATGTTGGATAAAGATCTTGAAATAGATAAATTTTAAGGTTCCCTGATGCCTGGGAATGACAAAGCAGTAGGAAGGAAGTTGTTATTTTATGATACTTCCAGGAATTGAAATGTCATAGGAACCCACCATTCTGGATGCTGTGGATTTGCAGACATGGCAGGAGTTGAGGTGGCAGCACAAACTGGTGTTTGAGCCACAGAATCAGGAATTTCTTCCACGTCTCTCAACTTTTCTGTGATCCTGGGTAAAATGACATGTCCTTCCCTGGTCTCAGTTTAACCTGGAAAATCATGAGATTAACAGTTTATATAAATGTAAGGGATGTTATTGGCCTTACCAGATATTAAGCATTAATACTTCAAAAATTAATGTATAAGTTGAGTTGCTTAAATTGTACATGAACTCTAAAATTTTGGTAGTTAGTGGGTCACTCTCCTGCTTTTGTTCATTCCTTGCCTGAATACAGTCCTGGGAGAACTCATCTCTGAATTAACCTCTGTATAGCACCCAGCAAGTCAGGCTGGCTTCAGAGAAGTAGTGCAAAGAGAGGAAAATTGCACAAAAGGAGTCTTTCCAAAGAGAGCCAACCTTTTTTTTTTTTTTTTTTTTTTTTTTTTTTTTTTTTAACTGCCACATGTGGGGTCACTGAATCAGAATCACCACACCAGATCCTGTATCAATGAAAGGAATGGATCTAATTATAATTAACTGAGTGTCTTGTGCATGTGTTTGATACCCTGCAAGAAGCTGCAGGAAAGGCAAGAGCAATCTCTTCACACCTGATCCTTTTCCTCCTTTCATCCTGAGCCTGTTCTCTCGGATTTCAGTAGGCATTAAGTTGGCATTTAGCCTTTGGGAGCTCTCATTGTTTCCTCCTGTGTGTAAATGACACCAACCATCCACTTCAGACGTGGCTGACTGAATTTCACACCCTTCCCACTCAACCCTCCTGCCTAACACGAGGGGGATCCACAGTGTGCTCACAGAGGGACAAGAGAACACTGCAGGGTGTCAGTGGGACAGAATGAGGGCTGAGCTGAAGGCAATGTGATAGTATCTTGTTTTCAAGCTAAATCCATGGGAAACCAATACATCTTTGCATCTCAGTCATCCTCCCTGTGCTTGATGGGAGCTGATTCATTTTAAATAACCCCCCCCCCCCCCCCCCCCCCCCCCCCCCCCCCCCCCCCCCCCACCCCCCCCCGGCCTTGTGTAAGCAGATGTGTAGCACTTACATGCCACTCTTAAGTATGTAGTAATGGCTTATCTGAGAGAAATGCTAAATCTCAGAGATGTTTGAAAGAACCAGATTAAAGAGTGTGCTCAGCTCTAGCAGGGAGAAACATCAGCTTCCTCTCAAAAGCAGGGAGTGGTGAGGAGTGACTGAAATAGCTCGGGACAGAGATCCGGAGCAGAGCATCCCAGGGCTCTCCCTTCCAGAGCTGTCTCAGGCCTGATGAGTGCTGGATGATTTTGAGTATTCTTCAAATGTCTGCCACATCCCTTTCAGCTGGGGAAGAGACTCCCAAGGAATGTCTGGAAACCACTTCTGGTTCAGTAAAATTCTAGTTTGTATAGGCAGAGGCTTTGCAGAGTGTATTATCCCAAACGGCATCAGCTCGGGATTTACAGCCTGATAAAGATTTTCTGTAAAGAGTCACTTGTACAAGAGGAAAACAGAAAAATTAGCTTTTAGTCTTCATCCCTTCTGCTCTGGGAAGAGGCAAGAAAGAAATGAAAAATTTATGGCTGCTTCTGTCCAGGAGAGTGGCTTGGCTTGGCTACCTCTGCTGGCAACTTTTGCTTTCAACCTCTACCAATTCTGTATTTCCCCAATCCTTGTGACCTTACTTATTCCCATTCTGTAACGTGCCATGTTCTGTCCTTGCAGAAACCTCTGCTGCAACTGTCACCCCTCAAAACCTCCTCTTTACCTTATTTTGCTAATTCTTCAAACAATGCTTTCTTTCAGAAACACATTTGTCCTTTTTCCCCATCTTAATTCTAACACTGTGAAGCACTTAGAGAATCCATAGTCCTACAGAGCATCAGTAAACAGTTTTTCCTCTTGTTTTCCTGCTGTAGCACAAGGCAAGTGATGGAGAGGGAGGATGCAGGAGAGAGGAACACAGAGCTGAAGGTTAAAGTCAGCTGTTGCAGTAGAAAAATGTTGAAGCTCTCTTAATCCTTATTACCAGAAACTTTAAAAGTCATTTAGATAATGAATCTGACGGGAAAAATTAAACCTGGAAGACATTCTACAGAGCTGCCTGGTGCATGGAGAGGACAGGGCAGGTTGGAAAATAGTAACAGGGTATTAAAGAGTGACTTGAAAATAAAGGGATGATTGATAAGAAGCAAAAACTTAGCATAACACTTACTAGTGCTGGTCCTAAAAACAGGAGCTGCTTTTTATAGAAACTTTTTTAATGGTGTCTGTAATAAGATAAACAAGAAGCACTTGGGTTGGGCTCTGTATAAATAATCTCCTACTGATAAGAAAAATGACAGTATAAACAGGAGCTAATAATAGTTCCTGCGGAATTTCCTATCCTGGTGTTTGGAGCTCCTTTTAGCATCTCTGCAGCCTGCTCAGGGCTGGGGCTTCAGCCCCACGTGGGGCAGGTGAGCTGCCAGATTTTTATCAAATATAAGTTGAAGTTGTGTGTTGCAATTTGCTTAAATTGCTACAAGAGATGTATCTGGGCACCAGGTTATGGTGGGAAGGCAAAGGATGAAGAGAGAAATGTAAACTTCTCTCAGAGATGCTGTCTGAGCTTCCAAAGTTAGATGGAAGGTGGGGAAATGTTTTCAGGAACTGATGTCTTTCTGTTCTACAGTAAAGGAGAGAGGGAGGAGAGCACAGGGATGAGCCCTCTGCAGATGGGCTAAAGTGGTTTGATGGATGATGCCTCTGCAAGGTTTGGAAATATTACCTTTCCTGTTTTTTACACATAGGGAGTGAAGGAATGAAAAAAAACCCCTTATTTTCCTGAGGATACAGAGCAGAAATTTCAATCCAGTTTTCTCAGTTCTTGAAAACATAAAAAACCAAGCCACCATTTTAAAAAAACCCAAACCCATCAACAGTAAAATGCAGAAGTCATTTATTGGGTTGTTTTTAAATACACATAAAGCTTTCCAAGGTGCAGTTCTGGTACCCTTCCCAATTATTCCACTTGTACAACTCAGCCCTGTCCTCCTGTCTCTGCCTTAATTGATAGAAGATCTCCAGGACTTGGCTTTAGATTATGCTAAACACACATGCAGTGGAGGGCAGCCTTGGAGCACTGCTGGAACAAATAAAATCCCCACAGGTTTGGAACCCGCACACAGGGAAGCTGAGCAAATGCCAGTACACAGGGAAACTTAACTAGTTCCATTGTGAAGAGAATTCAGAAAATTCCTGAATTACTGATCATCTCAAATGGCATGAAACTGCATTTTGAGAAACATTTTCCTTCCTTTTTTTTTTTTTTAATACTCATGACAACACAAAGATTTGTTTTTCTCTGATTTTTGATCTTTGCAGGTTTTCTGTAAACAAGCTTGCTAATCTCTTAAATTGATAGATGTCCTTTGCAAGCACTTGTTCTCTGAATCTGGGACTTTGCTTACAAAGTGAAGAATTAAAACACAGGCAGTTACTTTCTTCTCCAGGTCTGACGTATTCCAGGTGCTTCTGAAAACCTCTCCTGAAAGAAACATTAAAGAAATGCAAAGCAGAGCTGCTGAACAAATCTATCTCTGAAGGTGAAAACCAGTTCCCAAAGACTTGATAAATAGCAGAGTTGAAGGTTATGAGCAGATTTGAGCTGCACATAGCAGTGGCCTTCTCCTGATGATGTATTTTGCCATTTATTTTATGTATTTGGAAGGGAAACTCTCTCCTCGAGTAAGTTGTGTAGGAGACAGCAGGGCTGGCCAGGGGAGTGAGCACAAACTGTTCTGTTTATCTCTGGGAAGTGTGACCTGCTGTGGGAAGGAGTGAGTGTGGCACAAGCAGTCAGCATCTAAATTGCAATAACCCTTTGTGGATACCACTTTCCTTCAGTATTTTTTGTGAGAAAAGTGCTGGTGTCTGTAACCAGGTGAGTTCCTGGCCCTGCTGATGCTGAGCCTGGAGCATCATAGCCCTCCTTGATATCCCTGCTTCACTTGGAGAGTGAATTTCCTCAGCACAGCTGGATTTTCACTACTCCGGAGAAGTTATTTCATTAATTGCTTTGGCAGCAGGATGATTTCTTTTTTTCCTGCCAGTGCAATTCCCTGAAGCAGAGTGTGATTAGAGGCGTGACAGGAGGGTCCTGGTGGTCCCTGTCCTGTGAGTCAACTGTGTGAAACTCCCTCAAGATGCAAGAAACTCTGACATGACAATTTGGGGGGTTTGTTTTTCACATTAAAAGGAGTTAAGGATGGGTTTGGATCCCACAGCACTGAGATCTGGGAGATCCTAGATGAGTTCTTCTGAAAGATTTTGCATTTGACCTCGCATTGGCCAAGCTGTTAGGATATGGTTTGGGGGCCTCTAAACCTTGCTGCAGTACAGATAGGTTTTATGCCTTAAAAACACTTTGCAGAAGCAGCTTTTTGAGTTGTGAGGACTCACAGTAAGTCAGAGGCTCAGCTACTGTGGCTAAATGACAGCCACTAAAGGTTCCCAGCACAGATCCATCTCTGTTTGGGAGAACTTTGAGGCAGTTCAGGACCTTGGGGCATTGCATCATTTGTGGAAAGAAGCTTTTTTGTAATGACAATGGCATGGGTTGGTCAGGAAGTTGGTGTCTGCCCCTAGAAACATTCAAGGTCAGGTTGGACAGGGCTCTGAACATCCTGATCCAGTAGAAGATGTCCCAGCTCATTGCAGGGGGTGTTGGACTAGATGACCTTTAAAGGTCTTTCCAACTCAGATTTTTCTGTGATTCCATGAAAGTGGACATGGCAAGACCCAGCTTGCATTTTTTGACTCCTGCTGCTGTGCCTTGCCCTCGAGCACATTATCTGCAGTGGTGACATCTGTGCCACGTGTGACAGTGTCAGGCAGCCTCTTGAGCAGAATTTGGATTTTCCACTTATGGCAGACATTTAACCTCTATTTATAATTTTTCTCTACCAGTGCTTTGTGTTTGTATCTTAGGTTGTAATCCAGACACTCAGCACACACTAATTCACTGCAATAAGTGTAAGTACACCGTAGTAAACAAGTAAATGACTGGAGCTGTTACCCAGTGATTAATTAATGGGAGCAGGGCAGCCAAAAGCAGTGAGACAAACCTTTGTGTCCCACAGCCCAGGACAAGAAATGGCTTTTATAAATCATAATAGGTCAAGAGCTGCAAATTTTCAAAACTTGGACTTTCCACTGGTGATCAGGCATGCAGATGGCAGGATTTCAACTAGGCTGGAGCCTTGCTTTGGGCCAGAGAGTATTATCAACTTACACTGCCTTCTTTTGGTATTAACTTGTGTTCTTCCACAGCTACTTGATGTAAACTTGGCAGGGTCTGAGGGTTGTGTTTGGTTGAATAATTCCACTTCCCCAGTAGTATAAACTCAGATTTAAATCCCACTGTGGGCCCTGGGGGTAGGCAGCTCTTGGCTGCCCCAGCTGTTCCTGAACTCTGTCAGTTGAGGGCAAGGCAATCTCTGGGAGTGGGTTCTGGGAAAATCAGGGTCTGTTTTGTGGGGATAGCTCTGCTGATCACCAGTGAGCTGCTGTATCTGAAACAAAACACACCCATCCCTTTCCCCCAAGACAATTAAAACTTCATAAACTCCAGAATTCTGTTTGAGGAAGTACAATTAAGAGTACAAACCCAGTGATTTTAAAAATCTGGTTGGTGTAAACCCACCTGAATATGATACCTGAGAGTCAAGTTGAGGCATTCTGAAGTTAACTACCTTCAACACACACAAAAATAAGCATAATAAACCCCCAAATAAAAAGTGGTAAAACTACAGGGGGCTGTTTTTCATGCATTAGATACGATTATGAGAGCTTATAAAACCTTCATGCATCTCTAGAGGGAGGAGGTAGTTTGGGTTTTGTGTGCAAACCAGTCTCTACCTGCCTGGGTGATATCAGCAAGCAGGTGGTGGCACAGGTGGTGTTGGCAGTATATTGGTACTTGGAGCATCTCCTAAAACTTGACTTCTCAGGAGAGTTTGGATGTTGTTAACCTGTTCTGATGGCTGAAGAGCCTTGTGGAAGGCAGAGGGAATTCTGAAGTAGTGCTTCAGTTACTCAGCGAACTCTACATTTTCAGCTGAACCTATTGCTGACCTCTTCAGGCACTTCTAAACTTCTTGTTTTATTTAGTTCTTCTGCTGATCACTTTCTGCCCTTCCTGCATTGATCCATCATTCCCTGTGACACTTTGGAAATAACTGTGTTAACTTCTAGGAATTTTTTTCCCCTTCTTACTGTTTTCTTAGAACTCTTGCTTTAAAAACTGCAGTGTTTTGTCCCTCATCATGCCTGGGTATACCTTGAGCTTAGCTCCTGCTTTGCTGATAGACAGCTGCTCTTTCTGGTTTGTTTTCTGGCCATTGTTACAGCTGATGACAGTTGGTTTGCTCCATTTCTGGGCTGATGTGATCTATATCACATAAACTGTTTTCTGTGTTTATCTCCCTTCTTATTCAGGCTTTGAATGATAAGGACTTCCTAACAATCATAATTTATGCATAATAGTGGAGAAGGGACTTGTTCCCATTTCACAGATGAAGTTTAGGAATCAGGGAAGATGTGGACAATTCAAGTCTGTGATAAATTTGGCTTCCCAGTTTTTGCCCTCTTTGCTTTTGGGGTGATTATGCAGATTCCAGGGTGTTCCTTGAGTAAGGTTGAACATAACCCCAGGGAGAAATTCGGGCAGTTTGGGATGGAGCAGGGAAACTTCAACTCTGCTTTTTCTGGAGTTGAAGCATCACAAGTTCCTGGGCTTTGTAAGACACCCCTTTTTATCAGTAGATAAATCACTTCAAAATGTTTGGTAAAGAAGAACTTTTCTCTCTTTTTTTGTTTTGTTCTGGTTTTTCACAGGTATCAGCCAGAGCCGGATCTCCCATTGGCTGTTGCAGCAGGGATCAGACCTGAGTGAACAGAAGAAAAGGGCATTTTACAGATGGTACCAGCTTGAGAAGACAAATCCTGGTAAACAAATGCAGCCTAAACATCTCCTACTGTTTATTTATGGAATGGATGCCTTTTGTTTACTAGCACTGATAATTCACTTCTTGGTCTGGGGTACTCCAGGCTGACCAGGCTAATTTTGAGGAGGGTGGGAACAAATCTGCCTTTTGCTTTGCAACAAATGATGCAGAGCTGCTTCTTCCAGAGCTCCATTATCCAGAGCTGTCTGTCCAGCTCCCCAGCCACAGATACCTGCCCTGCCCTCCCACCACTCACTAAATCTGGGAATCAGAAGCAACCACTGAAGTTGTAGTCAGTTAGCGTGAAATATAAGCTGAGGCTCTTTAGAAGGAACAAACAGAAACCATGAATAATGGCTGCATAATACAAAGTTGCAGCAAAAAGCCCCACACAGTTTGTCAGAGAGGATCTTCAGAGGGTTTTGGGTTGGATCTCTAACTCACAGATGGGATGTTGATAGTTACAGTGATAAGCTGGAGATGTGTGTCTTTCAAATCCCACCTGCTTCTCCAAATCTCAAAATAGATCTTGAATACAAAAAGAGAAGTAAAGCTCCTCATTATCTTTAACTAACCAGCAATCTTCAAAATCACAGTTGAATTAATTTCCTTGTATTGTTCTTCTCCATAGATTTTGTTAGACCACAGTTCTTATTCTTCCCTTTTAACAGTTTTATTGTGAAGATCAAAATATTTATGTTTAATTTCCTTTAAACATCAGCTTGATTAAATTAACTCTGTAATTGTTTTAAGGAATTTAAAACCCAGGCTCTCTAATGTGAACTTGGCTTCAATATCCAGAATTCTAAGGAAAACTCCAGTGGAAACAGAACCTCAAAACTTCTGCTTTATGTGTAAACTGAAAATCAAACAGCTCCAGCTGACAGTTGGCCTGAGAATAATTCAGATTTAAGTTGGGTTCAGAGGGACAGCTGAGCCTTTTTTTTCTGTTAAGCATCTTAAGATGTTGATGCTTCTTTTTCTTCAAGTTGTTTTAAAGAGTAAAAGTGCCAAGAATCCTTGATTTTTGCACTGGCTGGAATTGTGATACTGAAGATCAGAATTCCTGGGTACAACCATCTTGTATCAGCTGTTTGGAAAGGCTCAGGTTTTACCCTACAAAGTAACTCCCAGACATTTCCCTTTGATGAAAGGTGTTGCCTCCAAAGTAGTGAAGAAAACTTGAGAGCTTTTGGAAGGTGTAAAAACCACCAGAACCCTCTCCAGATGAAACCTGTTGTGTGGATTTTTCCCAGCCTTGCATCCCTTATTTGCAGTGTCACATGAAGCTGTTTAGGAAATAGTATTTTGTGCTAATAACAGAATACTTGTTCAACTTAGCTCTAAAATCTTTACTTCTTCCTCTTTACTTTCTTTCTTTGCCATATCCTTGAGATCACATCTTGTTTGTCCTTTTGTTCTTGAGAGGTGTCTAAGGGAAGAAGACTTTCCACACTGAAGGTTATGGCTGAAATTTAAATGAATCAACATTAACTCTGCTTTGCTTTAGGCATGGAAAAGCTCCTTGAAGAGTGGTTGTTTGAGTGTAACCTTTTTCCCAATAAGAGATCTTAAACAGCATTTTCAAGGAGTGTAAAAGGCAAATTATTTCCTCTGCCTAAGCCAAGGGACTATTTGGATGCACTTAAATTCCTTTTAGAGCCAGACCTTGGTTTCTTTTTAGAGGCTGAGGTAGAGGGAGGAACCTTCAGTTTTCCTGTCGCTGTCGGGAAGATCTACCTGAGGAAAATGGGGTTGTATTTATTTATTCATTGTAGGATAATCCACTGCTTTGAGTTATTGCCATCTATTATTCTGCAGGTCATACCAGGTAGCCAAGAATAATTAACATGGGTATGAGCAAGTGTGTAAAGGGAGGTACCAACCTTGTCCAGAGAATCTTGGATTTAAATCACTGTTGCAAAACCAATCTGGAGCTGAAGTTTGGGGTACTACTAAGAGTATCCTGTGATTAGTGGAAGAGTAGCTGGTCTGGTGTCCTCCTCAGAGCCAGAAAATGAGGAAATCAGTGGAGCCTCCTGCCATGTTCCCAAAAAAGTGATGCTATCACCACTCTCTGTAGGGTGTGAAAGATTGTCCTCCTTGGAGGAAACTTGAGGGGTGAAATTAGTGTTGTTGGGTTTTTTTCTAGTTGCTTGCTTACTAAGAGGTGGCATTTGGCTTTCTGTTTTCATACAGCCCATCTTTTCCAATTCCAGCTGCTGGGAGGGAAATCTCAGTCCTTTAAGAGAAAGTCAGGTCTGTGTGCAGAACGACTTGCAGGTTTGAGGTGTCAGAGGGCAAAGTGAGGCTTTTGGGAACTACTGGTTCCCCAGTTTCTGTAATTCCTTATCTTGGAAAACTGGATCTTCAGAGTAAATCCATTTTTTGACTGAATTTGTTAGTAAAGGAAACAAAACTTGAAAGAGTTTTGAAGGACTAGACAGCAGATGTAATAAATTTCTAAACTGTGAAGGGGGAATAGTTTGTGTGGAAAGGACTGGAGATCTCTTGGCAGATTTCCCCTTGGCTCTGTCAATTTTGTAGAATTCACCTTTTATCTCCCTTTCCCGTCTCAAGGCTACAGGTGAGACCTTTCCCTTTGAGTGACACCCCTTCCTTGCCTTCAGCTCCTCACAGCAGAACCTGTCTTTTACTGTACTTATATAAGCAAATTATGACTTTAAAATATATCAAAAGAGATTTTCTTTTTTTTTCTTTTTTTTTTTTTTTTTTTTTTTTTTTTTTTTTTTTTTTTTTTTTTTTTTTTTGATGCCTTAAATTGTCTACAAGCAGTGCTGCATCTACCAACCAAAGGACTTGGTCCTGGGCAACCTTAGGGCAATTTTAGGGCCTTGCTGCTGCTCAGATGCTGGTCCTATATGGAAGAGACTCAGCAATTCCATCCCTTCCATTCTTTTCCAGCTGGCTTTGTGCTCTTGAATGTGCTGTTTGTTCTTTGCCTGGGTTTGATTGCTGGTTTGCATGGGCAGTTTCTGCATTTCTCCTGTCCTTGGTGGTGGGTGTTCAGACAGCACCAGTCTGGAATGCTGCAAAGGAGACTTGAAGTCTCATGGAACAGGAGAAAAACACCCACTTGTCCCGCTGTATGCAATAATCTTGCTCAAAAAAATGTCTTAATCAATGTTTTCTTGCTAGGAGTGATGTCAGAGTTAATGGCAATGCTGTGAATTCCAGTGTTCTACTGATTGTAAATTTTTCTGGAAGGAGTTGCCAGTTAGGGTGAAAGGCAGTTCTTTTTGCTGGAGGGAAGAAGTCAATGCTAAATGCTGGTGTTTAAAAGGTCTGTATTCCAATTAATAGGGATGCTTTTCATTTAGATGGAGCTTTTTTCATACAGGCACCACTTGTCTGTCCTGTGTTTTGTGGAGGACTGAGAGCATTTTGGCAATAGGTAAATTTTATATACTTCAGAAGCTGGTAGTGTCCTGCAATGTTCTCACTATTTTTTTTTTCAGAGCTCATAGGTTTTGAATGAATGTTTTTTTTTTTGTTTTTTTTTGTTTTTTTTTAATTGGTAGTTGTTAGCCTGATTAGTTTCCCTGGCACTGGATGTTGGGCAGTGTGGGAAGTTTGTTATGGAGTTACCTTCAAGCTTGTCTCTTGCTTCTGCATCCTGCAAACTGAAGCTGGCACCTCGAAACGATGTATTAAAGTTACAGATGGAAACAGACTGACCCCAGTCTGTATCTGTACTTCCATTTAGGCTGGGTATTTATTTTTGCCACTGTTCTCTAATAGGCAGGCAGCTGTGGTCACCTTGGAGAGAACCATGGGCTCTTCCTCCTTGAACAAAAGGGAAAATGAAAAGGAGTTATTATCAGGATGTAGCATCTCCCTTGTTATTTTCATAGCGGTTCTTGTTTAGCTGTGAAAGAAAAGCCAACCCAAAATCAGGGGCTGGCTGTCCCACGAGGTTTGCACTGGGAAGGGATGATTGGTGATGTGCTGTTCCACAGGCAGCACAGTCCCTGCTCTGCTGCTTTTCCTCCCCACCGTGGGCTCTGTAGGGAACCTTGTGCTGCTGCTGCTTTCAATCCAGCGTGGCTCATTCTGACCAAAAAGTGTTTATTGTGTGATCTGGGGTCAGCTGGCTAAGAATACAGTGAGGCATCTGTTCTTATCAAGATAATGTACAGTAGGTACTTGCTGCAAATGAAAACTTGCCAGGAAATGGTTTCTTGGAGCTGGGAGATGCCTGAGGCTTTCTGTGACCATTCTGTGGCAGCTGCCTGAGCCCTGGGATGGGGAGCAGCAAGTGCACATGATGCTCTTAGAGCAACTCCCTTCCTTCAGGATGGGGTCTGGGACGTGCAGGCCTTGGCCAGGAGGAATTTTGAACGTGGAGAGAGCTGCATTCCAGTTGGAGAGCACGTCTCCTGCCTCCTCTCCCCCAAACCCATCTGCAGCATCTTCAGTCACAAAAAAAATTCACAGAGAAAACCCAGTGCTGTAGGAAAAGGTGCTGAGCACTGGCAGGGAGTGAGAGCTGTCTCCTTTCATTTCTGTGTGTGAAAGGAGTTCTTCCCAGGCGGTTCACCTCTGCACCCCTCAGAGGTGTCTTGCTGTTTGATGCACACACTGACAACCTTGTATGGCATTTCCTCCACTCTGTCTGCTCAGGAGAGAAGTTTCACTTCTCCTTAAAAGCTGTTTGAGGGGTTTAAAAAAAGAATCTGAACTGGTGACTAGGATGTAACTTGCTAAGTTATAAAGAAGTGGAGCTGGGTGGCAAGAATATTGTGATAGAATGTTGGAACAGCAGAATAAACGGGAGCTCATAGAAGAGAGGGGGATGAGGAGAAGCTTCATAAGTTCCTTATCAAATGTGCATATCATAAATGATAAATTTAGGTTCAAAGTCATCTCATTCCACCCCCCTGCTGTGGGCAGGGACACCTCCCACTGTCCCAGGCTGCTCAAAGCCCCATCCAACCTGGCCTTGGACACTTCCAGGGATCCAGGGGCAGCCACAGCTTCAGCCACAGGGCACCCTGTGCTAGCGCCTTACCACCCTCACAGCCAGGAATTCCTTCCCAAAATTCCATCCAACCCCACCCTCTGGCAGTGGGAAGCCATTCCTTGTGTCCTGTCCCTCCATCCCTTGTCCCAAGTCCCTCTCCAGCTCTCCTGGAGCCCCTTTATGCTCTGGAAGGGGCTCAGAGCATCCCATGTTGCCTTTTTTCCACATGTTTATCTACGCCCATTTTGGGCCTCTTTATGCATTCAGATCCTCCTCTCTTGCTTTGTGGGGGTGCTTGCTTGTAATTCTCAGCATATTCCTCTCTTATCTGCTGCTGCTATTGATGTTACCCCATAGAAAAGAGAAATGACTAAATTGATCTAGGAAGGCTACTAAAACTAAAAAAGTGTATTATATTCAGTACGTGAATGTACCTGTAGCAGCAGCAGAAAATTTATGCTTTCAATGCAGATTTTTTTTTTTTTTCAACCTTTGTTTTAAATGTCTCAGGCAAATTTAATGGAAGGACTCTGCATCTCTTGTCTTGATGTGAGGTATCACTGATACTCCTGTACTCTCCCTGAGAAATCAAACCTTCAGGTAGGGAAGGTATATTGCTAACACAGTGCAGGGGAAGCTAGCTTCTTTTCCTGTTCTCCCCTGTCTCTTTTTAATTTTTTTTTAAAGGTTTTGAAGTGTATTTAAAGCCTGGCAACTTTTAGCCACCCAGCCCCCTAAACTGTGCAAGTAGCAGAAAGACTAGATAAGGAGCTCTCCTTGAAATGGCCTCCCAGTAAATTGGCACTATAGGAAATATTTCATGTTTCAATGGAACCAAGTAATCTGTGTAGGCTCGTTAGCTGGGAATTAGGGAGAGGCACCGTGCCTTGTGTGTGCAAGGCAGAGATTGTGGGCTTCACTTCCTACTGACTCCTCCTGGGGAACATTTGTAAATTATTTTGGGCTCCACTACCTAACACAGATGCAAGCCCCTGGCAGGAAGGGAAAGATCTGCATGCATTTCTGGAAAGGAACACGGCCAAGTGCCTAAACAGCTCATTTCTTGCTTTTTAGCTGTAGGAATTTGTTTATTGGTTAAACTCTTAGATTCCCTTGACCCTTTCACTCCTCTGTGTATTAGAGGACCAGTGTTGTTGCACTAACACTGTGTTTTGATGATTGAATCCCATTCTGAGTGAGCCTGAGCACCCAAAGGGGTTTGCTGTCACAGCCCTGCTCTTGACTGTGCCCAAAACTGTGAGCAGCACTGCTGCTTCTCCTGGGTCTGTCCAGGCTGGCTCAGTGCAGGAATTCCACTGGAACTCAGAATGCTTATGGGATATAAGTGGTGATTTATCTTTTTATACAGCCTTTTTTTCTAATTTTTTTTTGTTGCACACTAGAGCAGCTCTCTCTTCCCTGCAGGGGAAGTCACTGAGCACAAAGCTGTCCTTCAGAACATACCTTGGTTTCTGTCCTTGTGTCCTCTCCCAGGTTCCCATCCCCACCAAGAGACATAGGAAAGATCGATCTCCCAGAGTAGCTTGATTTATTTATCTTGATTTATTAACTGAGAGGCTGTTGTGGAAAGGATCAGGGGTAAGTTTCAAAGGGGCCTTTCCTGAAGGCATCTTGCCAAATCCTGTCTCGTGCCTGATGCTTTCCAGCTCAGATTCATGGAAAGGAGAAATATATCCAAAGAAGGGGATCAGGAGAGGAAGGTTGTGATGTTAATCTGCTTTCAGTGGCTTTTTCAGGCACCCTGGCACTCGTGAGCCCATGTTTGCCCAGCCCACAGGGTGTGTTTTGTATTGGTGGAGCTACTTCAGGTATTTTCTCAGCTCTTTGGACACATTGAAGTATCTTTGGTATAAATTTCCATTTTGCTTCCTGAGACTGTTGTATAATTAAATAGAAACTGCTATTTCCTTTTTTTGTGACAGCTGAGGTGGCAGCACAACCTAAATGAATCTCAGCTAGGGGACAGCTCACCCTTTCTGTGTGATCCTTTTCCACTTGATGAAGACAGGACAGATTTTCCTAAGTGCCCATCAGCTCCTTGGATTTCCATGGTCATTCCCTTCTGCCTTGGAGGTTGGGAAATGGGAATTCTAGCTGGCTTTGTGTATCTTTAAGGTGTCTGTGACAATACTTTTTTTTTTTTTTCCAGTTTGAATGGTTTCCTCACCTGTCTTCTTTTTGTTATTTTTTTTCACGAGCAGGAGTGAGAGGATGGGCCTGACTTTTAACCCTCTGGGAAACACAGTGTTTATTGTCCTTAGGGGCTACACTAAGCATGAGACCCGCTCCCATCCCAATAGAAGAGCCAGAATGGAGACAGACGCCTCCCCCAGTCACAGCTACCTCTGGGACCTTCAGACTACGGCGAGGCAGTCGGTTCACGTGGAGAAAGGAGTGCCTGGCTGTGATGGAGAGGTATGTGCTGGCTCTCTCAGGGGGTTTGGAGAGGGGAGTTCTAAAGCCAAGACAAGAGTATTTTTCCCTGCTCTAGTGAGCACCAGTGTTGTTTTCATGGATGTGTTATATCCTCGTGCAAGCCTGTGAGAATTTGATTTGTGATGATGGAGTAGGAGGAGCTGTTTTGCTTCTTGTGTTGGTTAAAAAATTGTGACACTGCTCCAGACAGGATCTCTTTATTTTTGTACGTCATGTCCTTAGCTCAGTCTGAGCATGTTGGTGTTCAGCTCTTTTTGCTTTTGCAGAAACTTTTCCATTTATCCTGATCCAGGCTCTCTTGGGAGGGTCTTGCAAGTGCTTTCCATTCTGCATTTCTCCTTTCCACTTTCTTGACTTGTCCTCCAGATGCCTCGTGGTGTTTTAAAGTGGATACCAGCATTTCAGCAGTGCTGTAATTGTTTGGGATGCAGAACTTTGCCTAACAAGCAGTAGATTCCTGGTCCAAAAAGGCTCTTAGAACCCTTTTACAGGAGCTGGGAGCAGCACAGACCGAAGTGGATCTTTCAAATCCATATGCAGAGTGGCAGGTGATCATTAGAGCTCCCAGCTCTCCTCTCTGTGACCAGGCGTGCTTTGCCTTTCCCTCTGCTTACAGGAATGTCTCTTTTGTAGAAAAGGGTTGGGGAACTTGGATGTAGTTTAGAGATGAATGCTTATTTCTGTCCAGGGTTAAATGGCTGGGAGGAGTTTTTTCCCCTCTCTGTGGGGAAAAATATCCTTTCCATGGAAGGACTGTATGACTCTGTGTGTTACACTCCTCCCTAGCCTGCAACCCCAGTGAGACCCCAGCCAGCAGATTTGTAGGATGTGTTTTTACCATTTCTTTAATGCTTCCCTTTCCTCTTGCTTGCATGGGAGTCTTGGGAACTGATTAGGAGCAGGAGAGCATCTTTTGCCTGAGCTAAGACTGAAATCCTGAGCACCCTCAGGAACACAGGCTGGACACACTTGTGTGTCTTTGCAGTACTGGAACCAGTAACTTAAATGTTTGTTTCCCTATTCTGGCCGGGCACTGATATTTTATCTGGCATTGATATTTTTGGCTTTGCCTGGATGTTTCCCCAAAGGAAATAATGTAAATGTTTGAAATCTGTTCTGCTTTGTTAGACCCAACTAATGCAAAGTCCTGTGAACTGATAGTTTGTTTTTCTAGTGTCCCCCTCCACAGAGGCAGAACAAGGGGCAGGAGAGGATCTTTAGCACTTGGAAATGCTTGTCTGACTGTCCTGACTGTGTGTGCAGAAGGACAGAACCACCACAGCTCTGTGTGCCTTCAGGGCAGCACCATCTCCTGATAAAACCCTCTCTGTGTGTGAAATGCTGCTTGGGAGTAGAATTAGAGCTCTCTGGTCATGGCTAGTTTGGAGCATGGCTGTTTTGTTTTTTTTCCTGGTTTCTGTCTGGCCCAAAGTGCAGTAACTGCTGTTATTTGCCCTTTGAACCCTGATTGTTCCTCTGACTCCTTTGCTGGGGAAACAGTTGATAGACAGCTGAGCAAGCCACCCTTTCCTCATCCACCTCTCTCCTGGGACACTCTGGACATTAAAACTGTGGTGTTTTAGTACATCTGTTAGAAACATGGGAGATTTGGGGTTGGGTATTGAAAGAATCAAATGGGTCTTGACACTGGAAATCATCCAGTTGTGAATGCAGATACATAATCACTCGATCTAATTTTTCATTAAGTTCTTCTTCTTTGTTGTTCTTGGTTTTGTTCTCTGTGTCTTGTGCTCTGTAAGGTCTTTGCTGCCAGGGTTTTCTCCTTATTCTGCTGCTTCTACATTGCCTTAATCCTGACTTTTAGTATTATTTTGCCAAGCCCTTGGCTGGGTCACTGTGAGTGCTTGGTTTCACAGCCTTGTGGGGGGTTCTGGGAAGCAAAGTTGATGAGTTTTACTCGAGGCAGAAACACAGTAAAAGAGTTGTGTGACAATAAAGCTACACCATAAAGCAATGGGAATATGGTTGTTTAACTGTTGTGCTTTAAAAGGCCTCATTGAGGTCTAAGGATGAGCTGTTTTATGTGACAAGTTTTGAAAGAGTGGGAGAAAAACGCTCTTCTGGGAGCACTTGGAAAAAAAATCACTAGTTTCACTTACAGGTCACTGGAGTTTTCCAGGCTTGGCCATGATATGACTCATAACAGCAGCAGGATGAAGGTAACCAGACCCCTCTGGCACAAGCAGATCAGGTTCCCCTGGTGCCCCAGGGCCAGGAATAAGCATTTGGCCACTAAAATGGTGTTTGGCATTGACTGTGGGCTGATGCCATTTGTCTGGTAATTTGCATTTTCCTCTGCAGGTTTAAGTTTTGACTCTGAGTGGAAGCATCTCAGTTTAGTGGATTTTTTCCCCTAATGAAATGGAACTTTCAGTGCACTGTGTCTGTGTGTCCTGCAGCTTCTGGCTCTGATGATGATGCACACAAGGATTTAGGCACCTGGTTTAGAGCTGCTGCTCTGGGAACCTCAGGAAAGTGCTTGTTCATTTGATCTGATACCTGTCCAGGAAGGAAAAACAGAGATCCAGGAGACAATTCCATCCCACTAATGCACCCAGAGGAGGGCTCTGTGCACCTTCCTCCCTGTCTGCCTCCTGCAATTAGAACTAGCTTTGATGGTTTAGTTTAATGCCTGAAGATGAGAGGGTGGTATCCAGACCTGAGTGGAATCTTTGCAAAACTCCTCCTTCCCTGTGAAATGCTGCTGTGATGCTGTATAAACATTTCTTGGCTGAGGATGAGGGTGTTGACCTGCTCCATCACTGAATTGTGCTCCCTGCTTTAGCTTTTGTCTTGGATTCAGTTGGTAAAAGTTGGAGTTGCTAGAAGTCCATGGGTTAAACCAGCTGAGAGCACTTCAAGGGAAGAATCTGAATGTGACTGCAAAATTTTGAGGGGTTTGTTTCTTAGGAACAGACTCTCCAACTGAAATTGCATAGCACCAGTCAGGATTTGATCCATGAACTGAATGAGAAGGGTGAGGGTTGAAGGGGTAGTTTCTCTCTTTTTATAAAAGCTTTAATTGAACAAAAAAATTCCAGTTCAATTAATTATTATATTGGTTCCAACCTGATAGAATGAAGATTAGAGTTAGGGCCATATCCTAAAATGTCTGATGTACCTGAGGGTCTGAGTACAGGGTATGTGTATTAAAGGAACTAATTGGTTTATACTGGATTTCCAGGATGCTGCTTGTGGTTTCTGTAATTCAATTCTCCAGCCTTTACTGCTTTTTGGAATTCTCCCAGGGTAGTTTATTAATCCCTGGTCTTAGATTTTTTGGACAATAGATTCGGGTCGCTTTATCCCTTTACTTTTTTATTTTCCTGTAGATATCTCCCTGAATATTTATGCTCTGAAGGTTAAGAGGAGCAGTGGTTCCAGAAAGTAAAGTTCTATATTTAACTGCAGACTAGGTGTGGTTCAGACAACTGCAGTGCTACTGATGCCAACCTTGACCTGTTCTCTTCTGGAGCCTCCTGCTCATGGAATATGCTGAGTTTTGAGAGTGTCGATGTTGTTGTGTGGCTTTGCCCTCCTTTGGGAGCAGAGCTAAGACTGCAAGAGTCCTTTCTGTGCAAACCTGAGGTTAAACTTGAAAGCCTCTTTCTGGTTCACTTTCGTGTTCTTTTTTTTTTTTTTTTTGTTACATCTTGTCCCACAGATAATGTTGTGTTTTTTGGGTTTTTTTTCTTTTCTCTTCTTTGCTTCTTCTTTTCAACCCCTCTCATTAGAAGTATGAAATTGAAAATTCCCTTAGGGCTTTTTCTTTTTTAATGAAGCTGTGTTGTCTTGTCAGTCTATTTTTTTATTATTATTTTTTTACCCCAGTGATTTATGCTTCTCTTCTAATCATATGTTGGAGTAGAGGTTTATCTCCTTTTTCAGGCAAAAAAACCCATCTAAGATTGGCAGCAGAATCAGTGATTTTATACCCATTTTAAAGCACTTTTCATGAGTGCTGTTTAAGACTGAGGGGGGAGTTAAGTGTTGTTTTTTAAGTATATGCTTTATCCAAAGATTAAATTAAAATAACTGTAAATTCTGCCCCAAACAAAAATGAATAATTCATCAGCTGAATGTATTTCAGTTTGTCTTGGGAGCAGGGGCTTTGCTTTCTGGTTGAGGGTTATTTGGTTTGATTTTATGGCTCTGGGTTTTTATTTTAACACTTGTCTGTGCTTCTGAAGCTCCTTTCATAAAGGTGTATGTAGATTAAATAAGACTGAGATGCTATAGATCCCCATCATCCCCATTTCATAGGTGGCAAAACAGAGTCGGCTGTTTCACTTGACTTTATTCAGAAGAGAAATGGGTTTAGATTTCCCAAGATAGGGGGGTACAGTTTCATGCTGTGGCTGAGCTGAATTAACAGTTTGTCACCATCTCGTCCTTAGGTGTTACCCTGCCTCACCACCCTTCTTCAATTCCTCCTCCTCAGTTTCCCTGCTCCTGCCACCCTGCACTGTGCCAGAGATGTTTCTTGTCTGATAGAAATAGCAGCCAATTCAGCCTGCTTCAGGAAAAAATAAATCCTTTTTATTTCCCCCTGCATTTTCCTGAATTGTTTTGGCTTGCTGTGCTGGGCCAAAGGACAGGAATGCACAGCTGGGAGCACCAGGAAGGAGAAGTTTAACAAAAATATGGTTATTCCATGGAGTTGCTTGGTCTGCTTGGTTTTCTTCTGATTTTTTTTTGGTTTGAGTTGGATGAGTTCCTGGTTTCTTTACGGGGATGGTTGTACTGGCATCATGGAAGAAGAGTCCTTTGATTTTTCCAAGGTACAGGAAAAAATTAGGTCCATAAGGATTAGAGGGATGGAGCACCTTTCTTCTAAGAGAGTTAAGGGTTTCCAGCCTGGAGAAGAGAAGAATCTAGGGAAAGCTTGGAGCCCCTTTGAGAGCCTAAAGGGGCTCCAGAAGAGCTGGAGAAGGACTTGGGACAAGGAATGGAGGGACAGGACACAGGGAATGGCTTCCCACTGCCAGAGGGCAGGGATAGATGGGATATTGGGAAGGAATTGTTGGCTGTGAGGGTAGTGAGGCCCTGGCACAGGTTTCCCAGAGAAGCTCTGGCTGCCCCTGGATCCCTGGAAGTGTCCAAGGCCAGGAGCAATCTGGGATAGTGGAAGGTGTCACAATTGTAACAAGATGGGATTTAAAGTCCCTTCCAAGTCAAACCATTCCATCACTGCCCAACTCTGTCTGATTTTACCAGTTGTGTTTTGGTTTCCCCTCCAAAGTGAACCCAAGCTGAGGAAGGTTGTCTCCATGCCGAGACCAGTCACTGCTGCATTCCCATCATGGTGCTGGGAGATTCAGCCTCGTTTCCCCTCCTGGAAGAGCCTCATCCCACCCTGATCCCGAGGCAGTGCCCTGGGCATGGTCCTGGCCCCGAGTGAGATGAGGCCTGACGTGCCTTATTAGAAATCCTTCCGACTGTGAAAGCGCTTTTACTGCAGCTCTCCTGAGCGCCGGGACTTCCACGGCTTCCCTGGGGAACACGAGAGCTCTATTAGCTCCTGAAATTCAGTTAGGAAATTTTCTTAGTTAATTTCATCCCATTACTCTTAGTTATGTCTTCCAGCAGAACCTTAATACCGGCCCCATAGGGGATCTAAGTTTCCTGTGCAAGGCTTTGGAGGAGATTTAAGTTTGGGATTCATTGCGTTTCTCCTTTTCCAAGCTGACAGCAGAGCAGGAAGTAATGTCCTTTGGCCCCTTCCATTAGGCTGCTACATTGTTAGAAACAGAACAGCAGCTTCTCATCAATATAACGATGGCCACGGGTTGGCTCGGGAATGCTGCTCGTCTTTCCTGGGTTTGCTGGGAGGTGAGGAGGCCTGGGAATTATCTCTTCTGTCCCTGTGACCCTCAGGTGTCCTTGAACCTTTTGGTGACTCCTTGTTCTCAGCTGTAAAATACCCACTACCAGCTTGGGAGATGAGTCAAGCCAAGGGAAAAGTGCCAAAAGCCTCTAATTCTTGGGTTACCAAGGAATATTTGCATTAGGAGAAACTTCCTGACTTCAGGAATGGCACAGCACTAAGCAGGTTATCTACAGGAACTACAGAACATTTCTCAGGAGCAAATTAGCTGAAATCTGTCAGGATGGTTCTGAGATACTTGATCTTAATGCAGAGAGAAACATCAGGTGATTTCTTTATGTTTTTTCCAGCTCTTTCAATCCTGTCATAAGGTGTTTGTTAGTCAGCAACTTCCACGGGGAGATTCAACTTCATTAAGTCCTTTGAGACGCAGGGAATGGAGGTTTTTTTAGGCTCTTAGCTGTTTCTGCTCCTGAAATGCTTTGAGATCTGAGCAAAGGCCCTTTGCAAAGGCACCCAGCAAAGTTCACATTACCATTCAGACACAGGCAAGAATCATCTGCCTGTGTGAAGGTTCAAGTGGTTTGGCTCAGGGTCATTGCTTTGTGTCTTCATAAAATGCAAGAGCAGCCATTTTCTGCTTGGCACACAGGATCTGCCTTATTTTGCATTAGATCAAGCTCTGCTCCCTCTCAGACATGCATAATATACAAGCTTCCTATTCTAATCAGCTATAAGCAAATCCCAGTTGTTTGGCAGATTGCAGGCAGTAAAATAGAATGCAAGGATGTCTGTCCAAACCCTCTCCAGACTCTGGTTTCTTCAAGGATCCAGCATCTAATGAGTTATTTTGTTTCCTAGAGAGCTCAGGTGCTTTTTGTATCATTGTATTCTTTCTCTCTCTTTAAAAATAATAAAAATATGATCTGTGGGAGGGGCAGCTCCTTGCAGCAGACTTCAGATAAAATTCTTGTATCTGCCAAGGTCAGAATAACTGAAATCAACATTTAGAAAAAGCCACTTTGTCAGTCTGATCTGTAACAACACTGGCTGGTAACAACACTGGCTGGTGCAGCAAACCCACATTTTAGGAATGGGAATTCTCCTCTAGTCCAGATACTCTGCTGCATTCCTCCAGCACCAGCTGAGATCCTCAGTGTTCTGCCCCCTGCTCATGAAGGTGACAAGCAGGATCTCATACCAGGTGATGATGGTTGTGGTGTTTATCATTCTTTCTACCTGTCCTCTCCATCCTGTGCCTGGTTCACACCTGGCCAGCAGCCATGTGGCTGTGGACAAAAGCTCTTATCTCCTATCCTGTATTTTTAATCCTGCTATTGCAGCTCTGGGTATTCTTATAATTCACATAAATATGTAATTCCTTCTAAATCCTGCTAAGGTCTTCAGGGTACTTCCGGAGAGCTAATTATACCTAGTTTCATTTTATATGCTAAAATGTGTTTAAAAAGTCAAAGGTCCCTCTGGCATGAGTATCATGAGAAAGAATAAGGCAGAACATTGCATTTATCCAGGATCATTCTCTGTACGTGCTGCTATCAACGTGCTGCTCATTTATCTCCTCTCTGAACTTAACAGTCACTCTCTTATCTCTTCACAGACACCAAGGCTTCCCTTGCCTCTAATAATATTAATTGTCACTCTTCTCTGGACCTTTTCTATCCTTACATTGAATTTTTAGTGACCTGGGGCAGGTGAGTGGGGATACAAGCAGAGCTGATTTCCATATTTCTAGGGTGAATATTCTGGCTTACACAAACAGCTGAATCCAAGTCCTGTTGTTCTCTGACCTCCAGCCTAACATCTATTTTTTCTGCTGATCACTTTTGTGTATTGATTGAGAGTATCACTCTTCTTGGAATAGTCTTTCCTGAAGAAGTGCTACTGATTTAGACCTGGTTGTGTATGTGAGGAGTTGGAATTTGTTCTTTTCCATGTGCAGTGCATTGCTTAATGCCAAGATAACAAATGAAATTCAGTTGTGGGAGTGTTAATAGCTGTGAATTTCAAAAATACCAGCTTTATTTGTATCCAGTATAAATAATATGCCTTGCAGAACTTTATTTAATGTAACTGTTACTGCCAGTCATTTTAGGGCGTGACTTGCATGAGTCAAGGGATTGTGCTGAGTTCATACACAGAACCTCTTGCTCTTTACAATCATGTTGAGACCTCTAGATGCTGCCTGCTGTAAGGACAGTGTAAAAATACAAGTCTGGTGCTGTGATTTCTCTGTGTTTGAGCTTTCTTGAGTTCTTCACAGTGTTCTTCCTGTGACTGTCCTGTTCAAAGGACACAGAAGGAAATAAGAATAAAAAGCTTGTATTAATCAGCTGAATTGATATTTTCTGAGCTATTTTAATGTGGATTCAGGAGGCAGGGAAAACCATGACAACCTTGTTGCACAAACTGTGTGAAGTGGCCCTTGGCATGTTCAGGTTGCATTTTATGTGGTTGTTCATGATGTCTGGGCTGTCCAGAACAGCTCCAAGCTGAGGGAAGAGTTACCCCTCCCAGCAGGATTCACCCAACCCATGTGTAATGTTACCCATGGAAGTGAATTACAGAATTAACTTCTGAGTGGTCTGGGAAGCTCTCAGAAGGAATTCAGGACCAAGCTGGCACCTTCTCACCTCTGGCTTTGCTGCTCCTGTCACCGAGGAGGATCCAGGAGCACCATCCAGCCCAGAGCGCGGTTGGATTTCCCCATTCCTGCTTTCCAGAACTGTGAGGAACGTTCCTGCTGACTCTCACTGCAGCTCAGCGCTGAACAGGGTCCAACTCTACCTCAGCCAGAGGAAACTCTCTGCCATCAAGTAACAGATGTGAGGTCTTTGCACAAGTAATAAACAGAGTCATTACGAGGAGAGGTGAGAGAGGAAAATTCCGAAGTCAAACTCTCAAGTTGTTGCATCATGTATTTATGGGCTCTTGGTCAGACTGTGGAGCACTTTAAACAGCCTGAAAGAATGTTCTGTCAGAGAACCATATGGGCTTTAGCCACAAAAGTCACTACCACATCCTAGATTATTTTTTAATTTTTTTTTTTAGGTGATCTAGCATAGCACAGCTTTCTTATTTGTTTGATTTTCCTTTGGAACACAAGTTTTAATCTGTTTTGAATACTTTGCTGTGTGTGAGGAACTCAACAGCATAGAAGAAGTGCCTTTTATAATGCTTTTCTCTCTGGGCTGGGAATAGCAGCATCCTCAGTTATGTCAGGCTTGGCCTCTTTGGTGCTTTTGTTGCATTGCACTGGTCACAGTGACTTCGCAAAAACTGATCTTCCCAGCTGATGATCTTTTTGTGCCTCCAAAGTTGTTGTTCCCAAAGTGGGTGACCTTGGATGCTGCACCATTAAATTTCTGTTTAGTTCTTGCCCTTAGGATTCTCTATTACTTTTTATGGTGCTTCAATTCACTTGTATTGATGTGGCTTCTGACTTCACTCTCAGCACATTCATCACCATGTGCAGACTTTCTGTCAGGATCATTAATTGATTTTGTTTTTAAGATGCTCCAAAGATGATACTTGAGGAGTATCCCTGATTGTTGTCTTCAATCCCATTAGTTTAATTTTTCAGCCTCTTCTTAGTTAGATGTTTCCTTTCTCCCCTATCTCATAATTATACTCATCTTTGTCTTTTCCAAATTTGTGAATAATTTCCCACTTGTCACTTTATCAAATACTTTAGTAAAGTCCAAAAATGCTTAGGATAATTAGTTTTTCTGGTCAACAACTCCTCAGTTGTTTTTGGAGCTTTACTACCAGCAGTCTTTAAGTCAGGCCTCCTAAAAGGATTGTCCTCAGGAAACTGCTGATCTTAGCAGTGACAGTGACATTTAAGAGGAAGCACATGGCAAAACCATGACTCAGGGTAGGCAGCACAAATGTTGGAGTAAAGAGCTGGGGATTGATTTAATCTGGTTTCTTGGCTATGTGTCTTTTATCTTTGCTGTTCTTTTACCTGTAAATTCTTGTAATAATATTCAAGAGTAAGATGAAAAAAGACTATTTCAGAATACTTTTAAAGGAGCTAATGATCTGGTATAAAAAGTACTCTTAAAATGCGAAACATGGTGGGTATTGGTAAATGAAATAATCTTTTCAAGTCTTTGGAGCTTATTATTTCCAAGATAACTATTCATAATCCTGTAGGCAAAAAAAAAAAAAATTGGATAATAAATTCAGCTATTTCCTCTCCCTGTGGATGGTGAATGGTCACTGAACAATCTTTAGCAAATAAAAAGATGTTGCTGCTGCCAGGTTTGAGAAATATTCTTTAAAGATCCCAAAGTTTCCTGATGGCCTAAAACTTCCCTTAAATCTCCTTTGCCCTGTTGTCTACAAAGAACCTCCTGAAGCTGGTCTTGGCATTGTAGTAATTTAATCCCCTGACATTACTGGGTTCATTCATTATTTCTCATTTTCCTTTGCTTCTGTCCTTCTGTTGTGTTGTATTTAGGTTGCAAGGTACAGAATAGATTGATATTAAAAAATTAAATACATTTTCTGCTACCTGGCTGTACAACACTTAATGGGATAACCATTTTGGCCCAGATCTTGGAGATACTGGGTGTTAGGAAAAATATATGTATTGAGCCCAAAGTCAGATTTCATCCTGACTTTAGATGCTGGATATCCAGCTGCTGGATAACTTTAGGTGCTGCAGGAATTGGCCTGGCCTGTGGAATCCTGTAGGATCCTTTCATTTAGCTGAATCAATATTTTCTGAAAATGCAGCAGCAACTGGGGACTCTGCTGAGCTGAATCAAATCTGGTCCAAGACTGGAAACTAAAACAAAAAACATGTGGATTTGTGAGGGAAAATGCTGGTGCTGATGTTGGGAGCTGTCAGTTTATACTAAGATTAATCCCAAATTTTATGATTGGTGTATTTTTCCTCTCCTGGAGGCTTGGGACAAATGGAGTCTCTAAGACTCCCATCCAGAAGAGCTAAAACCTTACTGAGGCTAAAATGAGGACAACCTGAGGGACCTTGGTGCTCACACTGACATTATTTACACACATCCAGGGCTGATGGATGTGTGTAAAGCACAGTTTTGAGGCAGGGATAGGCTGTTCTAGGAATACCCAACCAGATGAGCTGAAGAGCTGAGCTCTGGCTCTGCTGAGTGGAATGTTTTGTTCCAGAGAGCAAATAAAGCCGTTGTGCATTGAGTAATGTAAAAACCAAGTTTTGTTATTTATTTACGTTGCCATATAAAGCCTTGGAATCCTCTGTTGCCTTGTGAGTGGTGTCTGTAATACCCTCAGTGTTGATTTGAGTTTGCCTGGTTGGAATTGAGGGTCACCAGCAGCACAACAGCCCTTCCCAGTGGGTGGGCCAGGGCTGATTCCTGGAGGGCCTCATCCCTCCTTGGAGATGTTTCACCCAGGGGCTGACCCTGCCTTGGCTTTGCTTGTGAGGACCAGATAATCCAAAATACAACTGAAATAACTCTTGCCCTGTACCACGATAAAAAATGAAGATGAGATGTTTGTTTCACAGTTGTTTGCAGAAAGGTTTTGTTTATCACTCACGAAGTCCAGCAGATTTAATGCACATAAATATCCCTGCAGCATGGAGGTCTCAATTTAAATATTTCAAGTAAATAAAAGAGAACAAGAGAGCCTATTATTCATGCTTAGATGCCTTGTTAGGAAGAGCTTTGAAGATGCTGTTTGCTCACACCAACTGCTCGTTGAAATATTGCAGGACAATTCTCACTTTATCTTGTTTCGATGTGTTGGTTACTTGCTGGCTTCAAAAAAAGTCCTATTTTATGAACAGTTTAGTGAACTCTGTTGACTTTGAGAGTTTGGTGGTGCCAGGAAGTTTAAGGATAAGTTTAAGGATAGTCAGAATTTCAGCTGTCAGTGTCTTCAAGGTGCCTTAAGCAGAAAGTACCTATATGTTTCAAATTGCTGCAAACTCCAAATCTTGCCATTCAGAAGAGGCCTGTTGTGTAATTTCAAAAATGCTCTTATCACCAAATCCAATTATGAGGAAGAGTAAATCGCCACCTCGGATGTCTTAACTATTCTTTTTTTAATTGTTAATTATCTCAACAGTAGGGTGCTAGAGATTAGTAGGCTCAGATTATCTTTTGCAAGTACGAGGCTTTCAGAGCTATTATCAATTAATTCTGTTTCTAAACAAATTTTAGGATAATATTAATAGCTTGATAGGATTGTAGTCCTGGAGACCACTGTCAAAATTCTGAGAAAGTGATGTTGAAAGAATGAAAACCTCATTGTTCTATTAGCTTTGAAGGTCATTCAGCTTTACCCACTCCCGTGCAAGGTGTATTTTTGGCATTTTAATCTACATGGCAGAGGAGATTCCTGCTAAGAATCATCAGTGAAACGACTCTGTCGAAGTTTAGGCAGTGACTTGTAAAACCAGAATTGAGAGTTAGCTCTGTTGTGTGAGGGTTTTTAATGTGTACATCATGGCTCTGGAATTTATGTACACAGACACGTCCTGAGGTGTGAAATAATTTCAGTTTCTCTCTGTCTGGTGCTCTAAGGGATCTAGTGCTGGTCAGATCTCTCCTCCCGATTTGTACTTGCAATGAAAAGAAATCCAAGAATGAAACATTTCTTAGGGTGGGAGGCTTAAAAACCATGCTGTCCCTGAACAGAGTGTGACAATACCCTGGGCCTGAAAGGTCAAGTTGGGAATGAGAGAGATTTTGGAAAAATGAGGATTTTTACAATTTATTTCCAAAGATGATCTAAAGTCACGGTAGATTCTGCATTGGATAAACCCCTAATTTTTTATGTTGGGACTGGATATCTCTGCAGGTTGGATAGAAGATCTGGGCTTAATTCCAGAATTGCTGAGAGACCTCTTGTCAGTGCTGTCAAAGAGGTCAAGCTACAGTCCTGCAGTGGTTTCTCCAATCCATGGACCTGTGGAATCCATTGGCTAAATGATGGTGCCATGAAAAAAACAGCAGAGAGCTGCAGCCATTGTGTTTGTCAGTGTTTTTTCTGGGTTAGGGATTTTTTGATTAGATTTGTTTTGCTTAGAAGGTCTGGTTGAGCTAAAACCTCAACTGAAGTTCATCCAGAGAGCTGCACTTCCCATCCTTTTCTGGTTATGTTTTACAGTCCTGGGGGAAGTTCTCAGCTCCATCAGAGTTTATCTGTGGAGGGGATATCTTTGAGCTTTAATTTTGCTGTCAAAAATAATAACGACTTTATATCATGGGTTTAGTTGACACCCATGTCGTTACTGGGGAATCAGTAGAAATATCAGTAGATAAAACTGGTGGTGTCATCTGCTGACCTCACTGAGAATGGCATTAGTGATATTCTTGGCCAGTGTTTACTGGGAAATAAACCAGTCATTACACTTTCTGATGAGATTATGCTCTGAATGTCACTTCTCTGACAGTCTGTCTCATGCCATGCTGAGATAAGATCTCAGGCACAGATGACAGACTAACTTCAGAAATATTTCCATTGATTTGACAGCCTGAATAATAGTTCTGCTAAAAGCCACAAAGACTGAAACAGTGACCTCTGGCTGCTGGTTGATAGTGGGGTGATAAATGTACTAATGAGAGATAAATAGGTAACCACATTTGAGTGTTTTCTCTACCTTGTCAGTGGAAAGCAGAGGAACTCTTGGGAGGGAAACCAGATAGGGAGCTGAAATTACAGGCATCTTATCAGAGCCAGAGGAGCAGCTTTCACCTCATGTATTTTGAGACACCAGAGGGTTTGGCAGGGAGCTCCATCCCTGGGGACAGCACAAGCTTCTGTTCATCCACAGGGGTGGGAGCTGGGCAGTTCTGCTTTTCCATCCCTCCCTGGGCTGGTGGCCGAGCCCTTGGCTCTGGCTTTGCTTTCAGCATCCCTTGGAGAGGATCTTTGGGAGCTGCTGTGGAAGGAGCTGGGCCCAGCTGCCTTTTCAGCCGTGTCCTCCCGCCTCCCTTGGCTGCACAACCACTGCTCTTGGCACGTGTGGGGAGCTGGACCAGGGAGGCAGCTGGGCACAAAACATTCCTGCAGAAAGGGACTGAAGGAGAGAATGGGATTATTCCCTTTGCTCTGTGATTAAATTGTGTGAAGCTGGACTGCAGCCTGAGTTTTGGGAAGATGAATCTCACATTCCTGGAAGTGTCCAAGGCTGGGTTGGACAGGGCCTTGAGCAACCTGGGATAGTAGAAGGTGCTCCTGCCCTTGCCAGGGGATGGTGACTATAGAGGATCCTCAAGGTCCTTCCAGCCCAAACCATTCTCCATTGTCTCCAGCAGAGGAGTTGGAGCCCCAACAGGAGTGCCAGGATATTTCATTCACAGGTGAAGTGAACACAAAGTGAAGTGAGGGAGTGAGCTTGCAGTGTGTCTGCTGTTCCTCAGTAAATATCCATCTGTGTATTCTTGCCTCCCATTAATTGCAAGGTCAATTATCCTTCCTCCAGTGAGGGTGATCTGTGTCCCCATACCTGAGTGACCTCACCTGAGAGTGATTCAATTGCAGCAGCACCATGAGTTGTTACCCTGTAAGACCTTTGAGCCTTTCCACTTTGAACCCCTGCCACACTTTTAACCCTTAGGGCTTGCTGTAACCTAAGCATTTCCTCAGCTTGGGGTCTTTTGATCAGTTTTGGGGGGGCTTTATCTCTTTCTTTATCTGGAAAAGCACCAACCCCACCCGTCCTTCTGCTGCTCTGTGGTTGTTGTTTCAGACACTTCCCTGGCAGCTGCAAAGCTGATAGGAAACAACAAAACTTTCACTGTGGATTATCAGGAACACTACAGAGGCATTGCTTAATGCATCTGATATCTCAGCCTCGAGAACAGAAGGGGAAAAAAAAAGAAGATTGGCAGCTATTGCAGGAATTCAGAGAGGGGCACCTTGGTAAAGAATCGGGGGGAGGCTTCTGCTTCCATTACAGAGCCCTGGGCTGAGATGGATTCCCTCTCCATCATTGTCCTAAGCACATTATCCCTGAAAGAAAGAGGGTTTCTCTGAATCTGCAATTTTTCTAGGCTTCAGTGTTATTGAAATGAAACGCCTTCAAGGATATCTACATTCTTTACCATCATATGGATTCTCATCTCATGTAAATTATTTGGCCACTTTTCATTTTAATCCTCCACTGTCATTTTCTACAAAAGAGATCATTTGGTTTCTTCATGGAAGGTATTCAGCTGACAGCTGCCCTTTGTCTAGAAAGCAGTGTGTCTTTGCAGGAGATACTTGTGCCTGCTCCTTTTCTTTTTTCTTTCCTTTTAAGTTCATATTGCATCATATTTTTCATCTGTAGCTTTCAGAAACTTTTCAGACTGTGAACAGGTTTGTGGCTATGAAGGGAATTTCAGACATCCTGTATTCTTTCCCTGTGTATCTGGCTGATAAGAAACAGAACTAGAGGCAGAATAATTAATTTACTGCAAGAATTGTAGTCCAAAAAGCTCACAGTGTTTTCACAACTTCTACATGAGCAAACAAAATAGTCAGTGATGAAGTCTTGCATTTTTTTTCCATGTCTTCCCTATCTTGAAAACTTAGTTATTCTCACCTACTTTCCAGAAATCATAGAATCATGTAACCATAGAGTCATTAGGGGTGAAAAAGACCTCTAAGATCATCAAATCCAATCATCAACCAGTATTGTGTTCACCACTAAGCCATGTCCTCAAGTGCCACATGGTGGGAGGCTTTAAATGTTGTGCTTTTTGTCATGAATGGCATGTCAGCCACAAGACCTTGATGGGATGGGGATGAAATGGGATGTGTTGGTAGAGTTTATGCACGGGGAGTTTGGAGACTGAGGAGGAAAATCAGCAGTTAGGGTTGGGTATTTTGGGTTACCTGGAGCTGTGAGACCTTTTCCTTTCTGGGTATGAGCTCTGATAAAGCAGCTTGCACTCTGTTGAACACTAAAAGCACAATATGGACATGGAGAGGAACAGTGTGGCCTGAAGAATGGCCATAAGCTGAAGGGGCGTAGATTTAGGTTGGATTTTGGGGAGAAATTCTTCCCTGGGAAGGTGGTGACACCCTGGCACAGGCTGCCCAGAGAAGCTGTGACTGTCCCCTGAATCCTTGGAAATGTCCAAGACTGGGTTGGAGCAACCTGGGATATTGGAAGGTGTCCCTGCCCATGGCAGGATGTTGGAACTGAATTATCTTTAAGGTGCCTTCCACCCCACACCATCCTGGGATTCAGTTCTGAGGAGAAGATTCAGTTTTGGGGAGCACAAATTGAGAGCTGGCCAAGTTTATAGGAAGGTTGAATGTGTGGGGGAAGCAGAAGTCACATCATTAATGAGGATAAGGAATAATTCAGCCAGGGGAAGGAGGGGCAGGTTCTAAAATTACTGTCCACTGCAGAAACAGAGTTTTAACTGTTCCAGTAGTTCCCCTTCCAGCTAGTACCAACTTGGCTTTGTGATCCCCCACAAAAATGACTAGGACAGCTGTGTGACAACTCACTGAGATTTTTGATGCTTTTTCATAAATTGGAGATTTAGGATGAGAAGAATTTCACATTTTTTAGTGAAATACACGTTTCTTGTAGAAATTTTTAGACATTTTACATGAAAATAACAGAAATTCCTGTTTGAATTTAAAGAAAACGTTTCAGGATGATGAAAATGTCAGGCAGATGAATTGTTTATAACTTAGCTGTAAAATGTTTAGAGATAAGAATTACTGTTTCAGCAGTTTCTGAATCAGAAAAATGACTGGAATACACAGAACTCCCTCATTTGCTAGAAGAGGTGTCTCGTTCATTGTCCAGTTCTGGAAGTTTGCTCCATCACAGGGAGATTTCCTATTATCCCAGAGAACTGTAAGCATGGGCTGAAGTTTTGTTGTTGGTAGAAAATATTTTTCTAATTGGTTGAAGGCAGCAAAACTTGGCTGTGGCTTTTGTGAAGGGACAGTGTTGAGTTAGGTGACAAGGGTCACTGGTGGCTCTGATGTTGTCTTTGACTCTTTAATTAGTGTCTCAGTTTCTTGCATCAACAAGAATGGGCATTTCAAGGACAACCTAATTGATAATTTTATGTATTTTGTAATTTCTTCCATAAATGTTGATTTCTGTACATGTGGTGCTGGCCTGGATTCCTGGTTAGGACTCCAGGGTGGGCAGTATGTTCATGCAAATTACAGAGCAGCAGTTTTCAGCTGTGATTTCTTGATGTTCCTTCATCTCAGGGTGCTTAAAAGAGGAAATGACTCTTGGCTCTGGGCAGGGGGCAATACTCTGTAGGTTGGGAGAACTGAAATATTGTCATGGGGCTGTTGAACTGGGATTCTGAGCTTCTGCTTCCATCACTAACTACTGGAAAAAGCATTTTCTGCTCTGTTCTCCAAGCTCTCCATTCCCCAAAAATGCACCTTTGTACAGAATGCGGTGCCTTTGAAGAGAAATTTGCAAGTTGAGGTAGACACACACATCACTTCAAAGGCTGGAATCAAGGAAAGGGGATAGACATGGAAGAGGGGAGAGTACACTTTAAAAATCACCATGTCCAGAAGGTGTGATGTTCATTGTAATTTCTCAAAAAAGCTGAACAAAGACACCAATGCTGTGTCAGGGAACTCCTCCTTGGATTCCTCAGTCACCTTAATTCCAGCAATTAGTTCACTCTAATAGTGGAAGTGTTGGCTGACAAGCTCCCAACTTTTCCAACACTTGAACTAAAATTTAAGGCAGAGCTGCCCTTCATTTCAAGAAAGATTGAGCAATTCCTGTGATTCCATTTGCTTTCTCACCTGGAAGTGCATGAATGGTGCAACTCTCTGAGCTGATGTGGGATTTCTCTTACTCATTGAGCAGCAGCCTTGAAGTAGGACCCCATTTTGGGCATAGCTGTGACTGTAAATGACTCTGAACAGGGGGATGAAGTAATGGCATCTAAAATTCAACCTCAGTGTTCAAAGTTTGGACAGAAACAGTTCCTGTATGGAACAGAATCTGGATTTCCATAGAAAGTAACGGGGGCCAAACTACTGGATGAATAATGGGAAGTAATAATTGCCTCAATATGCCTGAATCTCCTACTACCAAATGAGTTAAAGAAAATAAATATCTTCTTTTCACATCCAGAGCAGCTGTCCAACAGCCGGACCTGCTGCTGATCAAAGTTGATAAAAGAAATCCTAGGATTATATATTGTGGATAATCTACAGAAAAAACAGTGGTAGTCCCTGCTTGTGGTGTGATTAGCAGAGTCCATTGAAGTAAACAGGAGTTTTGTTGGTTTTAATGCAGATCTGATAAGCTCTGTAGAATGTAAATCAGTTCATTAAAATTTGCAGAGCGGTTCAATGAGGTAAAAGAGGAAACAGTTTTAACTTTTATAGGATGTTTACTGCATATAAAGTACAATAAAATCACAATTATTCCAGAAAAAATACTGTTAGAAAGGTGCTGTACTCAAAGTGTCATTCTGAGGAAGATGGAAAAATTTTAAATTGTGGTTTTAAAAAAAAAATCTGACTGTAGAAATCGTCCTGTGTAATTTCATAGCATCTCCACACCATGCCTGTCTCTGCAGTATTTGTGGGGTTTTGCATAATAGAGATATTAAAAGTATGTATGGATGTGTGTATATTAACAAATATATATGAACAGGAATCAAAATGAATGTTAAACAGCTCCTTCTACCTAAGCTGGGGGTGTGTAAGGGATTAAATAATAAATAAATTATAATAAAGTCAAAGGCCTATGGTGTCCTGTAGATGATGCTTCACTTGACAATCTTAACTCTGATAAACGTGGAATTGCCTACATTTTTGGGTGTCCTAGTACAGTATTCCAAATGCTAAGATAATACTCATTTATCTGAGGGATTTGGGAAATTTCCTTCATATCATGTAGACATACTTAATCCATGAAATTCACTGTCTGGTACCTGTGGAGGAGTGATGCATAAATCAGCAGCTGACACTTTTTAGTGGTGCTGCTTTGGAACCTTCATGCTTGGATTTCTTAAGAAAAAACCTGGGTTTTTTTTCCCCTTTTGCAGTTACTTCAATGAGAATCAATATCCTGACGAGGCAAAGAGAGAAGAAATTGCCAATGCCTGTAATGCAGTTATACAAAAACCAGGTGAGGAGCTGCTGGGGGGGGTCCTTCCCAAAAACAAAGAGGTTTCAGCACCTTGAGTTCTCAGACTGATGTTTGCAGAATCACAGAATCGTTTGGGTTAGAAAAGACCTCCAAGGTCATCAACCTTTGACTGATAAATCAGATTTTTGGAGGAGGAAGGAGCTCAGCTCTCTTCTTTTTTCAATATTTTACAGCTTCCAGACAGGGATCTCATATTAGAACCTGGGTGTTAACGAAGGGCTTTAGGTCAATAAGTTGCATTTTCCCTGTTTCTGGAGAAGTTATACTTGGGAGAGGAGCATGAATATTCAGTGTAATGTTAGTGGATGCACCTGCCTTTGCTTGGTTTTGCTAACCAAACATTTACATAGATTTCAGAACTTGTGTTTTGGATATATTTAGATTTCATACAACCAGAATAAAAATTAATGAGAAGGCAACTAAGGCATGAGTCACGCACATGGAATGACAAAATTATTTAGGATGGAAAAACCTCTGGGATCAGGCCACCACTGATCCATGTCCCCAGGTGCCACATCCACATGGCTCTTAATTCCCTCCAGGGATGGGGACTCCACCACTGCCCTGGGCAGCTGTGCCAGGGATGGACAGCCCTTTCCAGGCAGGAATTGTTCCCAATATCCAACCTGAACCTCCTCTGGTGCAGCCTGAGGCTGTTTCCTCTTATCCTGTCCCTTGTTCCCTGGGAGAAAAAGATGGATCCCCACCTCGTTATCCTTTCAGGGATTTGTGGAGAGTTGGGACTGTCACAGGGTCAGACCAGTTTAGAGTGAAAGTCACCTCTGGAGTTCATCTGGTGAGGCAGAACCAGCTTAGATGAGATTGTTCATTTTCAGATTCTCCAAAACAGGAGGTTTTCCTGCCTCCAGGCCCCTGTTCCACAATGTTGAGCACTCTTATGGCAAAGTAGTTTTTCCCTAATACCTGCTGAAATTTTCTCTGAAAAATCCATCAGGTAGAGAGGACCACAGAGCTTAGGATTTGATTCCTGGCTGTGCTGCTGGTTTGTGGACAACTTGGAACAACGTGCTGCAAGACCATGTCAGGGAGCAGTAAAATACTGCCAGTGGTGCTGATGCAAAGCATTAAGCAGCAGCCAAGCTATCAATTTCCAGAGTTTTCTTTCTTTCACTTGTCTCATCTCTCCTAACTTATTTAAGTGTGCAGATTGCTGCAATTACATGGGTGTTTTGTATGCAGAATAAATAAACTTTGAGAAGGAGTCAGGAGCAGGGAGGGCTCAACCCTGTGTAGCCTGCAGAGGTCTGAGGATGCAGATATGGAGAATATTTTATATAGGGCCAAGAGTCAATGGAAGAGGTTTCCAGGATATCCTTGGAATACTGAATCTCTCCAGTCTTCCCTTATTTATACTGATGACCAGATAAAAGCATAGTTTTCTATAGCTGCCTTCTGGTTTTTGGGAATTTTTTAGTTGGTTTAAGTGTAAAAATCCAGTGATCTGGTTTCCAGCACCCACCCCCACTCTCCCAAAAGATCCCAAGTGACCTGGCACAGTTGGGAGGGTGTGATGGGTGCTGGGGGCTGAGAGAAGGGAAAGCAGATTGCAAGGGTGACACAAAACCTCTTCATTCATTTTGCTGCTGTATAAAACAGTGAACTGTACCCTCGTGACACATAGTAAGAGGAGCCCCAGGAATGGGGTTTGTGCCAGGAATTTCAGTTTTTGGAACTGGAAAAGCAGCCCTTCATTCTCCTGTGGTTCTGGATTAAGTTGGTTGAAGCTGCAAAGAAATTCCTGTATTTCAGATTTTTAAAAGACAGAAGAAAAGAAGGTATTTTTCAGTTAGTGCCACAGCACCTGGACACAGGAATTTGATCCACATAAAGTTCACTTTTTTCTGTTATAGTAACTTGGCAGTGGTGTCTGTCTTTCAGGGGTTTATCCCATAGAATCCCAGAATTGTTTGGCTGAGCAGGGACCTCAAAGCTCATCTAAAGTTCCAATTCCAGGACAGGGACACCTTCCACTGTCCCAAGTTGCTCCAAGCTTTGTCCAACCTGTTCTTGGACACTTTGCAGGGATGTTGCAGCCACAGCTTCTCTGGAACCCAGTGAGTAACACCACTGAACAATTATTTTTCCCTCTGTTGCTTTCCCAGGAAAAAAGTTGTCAGATTTGGAGCGAGTTACCTCCCTCAAAGTGTACAACTGGTTTGCCAACAGGAGGAAGGAGATCAAGAGAAGAGCCAATATCGGTAATGTATCACAGAGCCTGCCTGCAAGCTTTGGGGTTTGCTCAGGAGAGGTGGCAATTACGTAAGAATAAATTACTGAAAACACCAGAGGTGCTGACAGCCTCAGGAGAAATGTGGAGGAATTATGAAAATTAGTCGCTTGCTGTTCCAGATTTTTTGTGAAATACATGTGATTTGTAGAATTCTGTCATCAGTGCAGGAAAAGTGATGCAGTTACAAAGTTTTACTGAAAAATCAGCTTTAAAAAGCAAAATGAGAATTTTGTAGGTAGAAGGAGAGTTGCATTTCCCTCCTTTGAGTATCCAAACTCAAATCTGAAATGAAACCTCAAAATTGTAAATAAAGGAGATAGAGATGTTGGCAGGTTCACAAACTTAGTGTGGTGTTTATCCTGGTTATACCTCTGCCCCTGACAGCTTTCCAAGGTTTTGCCCAGGGACAAGTGGCTGGAAAAAAGCCATATTTTTGTTGATGATCACGAAAAAACAAATGTCACTTCAGAGTTAACCCTCTGGGTTCTTACCTGATCGTAAGGAAATCAAAAGTGACTCTGAACTTGTAGGAAGGAGACCTTGTGATGTGGCTAAGATATTGTAAGGAGAATGAATCACTTCAGTGGCTTGGATTCAACAGACTCCTGCCATTCATAAAAAGTTTGATGCCCTTACTTAGATATTACACAGAATTACTTTTGCAGCAAATGAGTGGACAGAAATCCATATCTGCTTACTTCCAGTATTTTTAATTATATCATTATTTTGCCTTATTTCTGAATAAGAAAAAACCTCCTGTTACATCATTTAACATGTTACTGAAGTTTAACTAAATTTATTTTTCTACAAGTGAAAACAGCTTCTCAAAGAGATGGGGGAATAAAGCAAGCTCAGTCCAAGGTGGGTGGAGTTTAGTGTTTGGAGAAGAGGTTTAGAAAGAGATTAAAAAGAACCAAAGGGAGCTTTAGATATTTGGATCCTACTGGAAGATGGATTTTTGTGTTTTCAAATATCCCAGAAGTGCTTTCAGAAATTTCTCCCATCTGTTTTCAGACACTCCCCACCCCCTCGAGTCCTACCAGTACAAACTATGGGGCAAGATTTACAGGGAATGCCTTTGCCTCTCCAGTACCTTAGAAATGACACTGATTTCTGTTAGGACTGGCTGGAAGACAGGGATTTTTACTCACAGACAAGTCTGCTAGTTGGCAGGAAAGGATTTCAGGCAAACCAGTGTTTGTACCTGTGCTGCCTTCCCAAATGTTAGAGAGTGAAGAGCAAGGGGCTAAGAACTAACCCTGTTCCTCCAGTTATTTTAATTTCCTGAAAAAGGGGGAAAAAACCCCCTAGTTACTTTAACTACTCCAATGCATCAGATAAATGAGGGATCCATTTGCTTTTTTCGAAGAAGCAGCAATCCTGGAGAGCCATGGAATAGATGTACAGAGTCCAGGAGGTCATTCCAACAGTGACGACGTGGATGGCAACGACTACTCTGAGCAGGTGAGCCCTGGAGTCTCGTGGCCCAAACTGGGAGAACTCAACCACCTAAAAAAGCCCTTTTGCCTCTTGAAAATCCTGTTTTGTTTGGCTTTTGTGTCATTGTGATGACGAGAGGGTGAGAATCCAGTATTCACCCACGTGGATTTGTTGCCTCACAACAGGACACTTGGCAAGTACGCAACGGGGAGGAGGAGGGACGATGTTCCGAGGGAGGCAGAGAAGCAGAGAAGGTAGAAGAAGACAGGAGGATCTGCTCCAAACAAGCAAGTTACACCCCTCACACCACACACAATACCTGAGACATGGCAGGGGAGCCTCATTTCAGCCAGAGTCCTGCCCCAGCACTCAGAGTTCCCCTTCTTCAGGAAGGGATGGACAGACCTTTCACAGTGTCAGGCACCAACCCGAAAAACTGGGCACCTCTTATTCCTTTCTGCAAGGAAGGCCCCATTCTAGCAAGGGCCACACCTGCTGTGAGCTGCTGACCCAGCCCCAGACACAAGCAGGAGAGACCATGACCTTTCAGAATTCCTTGTGCCAGCCTTTCCCTCCTGGAAGGTTCTGAGCTCCCTCTGTTCCGTGGGAGAACCTTTCAGGTGTTTCTTGGGATTGTCCCTCAGACACTGACAGACAAAGGATGAAGGGTGGGGGGAAAGGATTTGATTTATTGAATTCTGACCTTTATTTGGCCTATTCCATATTGTTCTGCAACAGTGTGCCACTGTTTTGATTGTTTACATGTTATCTGTCCTTTTTTTTTGTTTGGTTCTTGCATTTTAATTCTTGCCTGTTCTCTCTTTTTCTTGGTTATTTTTAACCCTTGACAGCAACTTCTTTTTTAAATTCTCTAGCAAAAGAATACCCCTTCCCGCACTCTGAGCCCTCACCTACCCTAAAGTTGGTGACCCTTCCTTCACACACCTTCCTGACAGGTATTGCATCCCTTTCCCAATTTTCCCAATATTGGCCAAACCCTCAGGGCTGGCACCAGTCACTCCAACAGTTCACTCACTTGCTTTTGAGAGATGTTTCTGTGCTACCCCACAGCTGGGCTGGATCACTTTTCACTGCCTCTTTTGGGAGAAACTGGGAGTTCTCCTTCTCCAAAGGCTGCTTGTGGAGTGGAACAGCAGCTGAGTGTCCTGGAATGAGTCCCTGGCACACTTGGCTCTGGCCCAGTTCAGCAGATCCCTGGCATCTGCATCTGCAGCTGCTCTGCTCCTGATGGGGATTGAGACCCTTTTTATAGGTCAGCACCACCAGATTTGGTGGGACCAACTTTTCTGGCTCTCAGTGATGAGAAGCTGCTCGGTGACTGCCATAAAATATTCAGAAACCACTGCCAAGCCCAGAAAATTCCCTGTCAGACAGATACAGGACTGGAATACTGAGGTGGAGCGTGATGTAGACTCCCAAACCATGTTTTTCTTCTGTGCATTAACCAGCATACTTTGAAAAGAGAAATAAATTGGTTATTAAAATTTAATGATCTTTGTTTAGAGGCCTTAGAAATGACATTTCTCAGTAATCTGGGCTCCTCTACGAGGTATAATTAGTCATTAGCAGCAAAGCAGATTAAATGGCAAGTTCTTGTGATGACCATTTAACATCCTTTAGCTGTTAAACGCAGAAATTCTGTTTTCCGCAGCAACACTTAAAGTCTAATAAACTTTAAAAGACAAAGTTCATTTAAATACTAACAAAGTGCCTAAACCCCCAGATTTTAGGGCTCTGTATTTGTACCATGGTAAATATTTCTGAGAGGCCCTAAAATTTACCAGACCTTTGTTATAAATTAATGAATCCTTCTAAATAACCTCAGGGTTTTACCAAATCCTGGCTTTTTTTTTTTTTTGTCCTCCTCGACATTTGCCACCCATCATCTTAATTTAAAAATGCTCTGTGCACGTTTTAAATTTTAAATCACACAAGTTCATCACTTGAAGGCTGTTGGGAGACTGATAAATGTTTATTATTTCCTTCTGTAAATTATAATAATCTAAAAATCCAAGATCACAGGGGGATAACTATTAGTGCCCTTTTTTAAAGAGGAGAAAACACTATGATTTTTCCCAAAATTCAGTATTTGATTTATGGTGGTTCCAGTCCCCTTCAGTCTCTGGTTTTCTTAGCATTCAGAGAGTTTTCCTGCATCTTTTCCCCTATATCTCTGTGAATTCAGTATTTTCACAGGATGCTGACTTGGACCAAGGGATAGGCTCAGTTTGTGGCATGGTTCTGGTCAATAGTACCAGTTAAAGAAGAAGTACTTCTCTAATATACATAGAATTATTTCAGTCTGTTAACTTCCAGCTTCTGGAAGTCAGTAGTTTTAAGAGGCTTCCTGAGTTTCCATAATTTCTAGCAGACTAATTTTCCCTGGATTTGTCAAACCCCTGCCTTTTAAAGCCATTTTTACTTTTGTCTGATGTAAAAATCAGTAAACCCTGAACTGAACTGTGCTAAGTGAGCACTGCTTCCCACTGTTGCCTTGGATCACATTATCATTCCAGTGAGTGTCTTTGATTATTAGATCATAAAAAACCATGGACAATTGTCCTCTTATTTTCCAATTATTTATAATAAACATTTGTCATATCAACCATCAGCCATTTCTTCCCCAAACTGGAGAACTGGACTCTGTTTAGCTTGGACTCTGTTTAGCTTCTTCTCATGAGGAAACCTCTTCCCTTGAGATTTTTTTTTTTCTCTGCCTTTTTGACTTCTGTTGTGCCATCAAATAGAATTGGAGAACCACCAATAGAATGGTTTGGGTTGGAAGGGACCTTAAAGTTCTCATTTCACCCCCTGCCATGGCCAGGGATGACCTAAATAGGGTGACCAGAACTGTATATTCCAACTATAAGCATGGACCTGTGCCATGCATGCCTTGTGATTGCTGTCCTGATTTGCTTTCCTCACTTAACCTTGTGTATCACTTCTGTCTTTATAATTCAGTGTTTTCCTCCAGAGCTGGGTCCCCACTCCCAGCCTTGTTTACCTTTGTCTGCACAGTGAGGGGAGCCACTCCTAACCCCACGTTGTGAACCCCCACAATCTGTCCCGCCCACAATCACTCGGTGCGTTTGTTTTCTCCGCCGCCGTTTTGGACTTGTGGAATAACCCTGCTTCTCTCTGCTCCTTCCCACATGATTCCCAGGATGACAGCACTAGCCATAGTGACCACCAAGACCCCATTTCCTTAGCCGTGGAGATGGCAGCAGTCAACCACACCATCCTGGCGCTGGCCCGGCAAGGAGCCAACGAGATCAAGACAGAGGCTCTCGACGACGACTGATGCCAAGAAAGGGGAGGGTCAAAGCAAGAAGTAACTTAGTTTTAGACGTAGCACCTTAGCAGACTTTCCTCGGTCCTTAATATGTGTTCTTACAGTATAACTTTGCAGTTTCTTGTACGTCAGTTAGCTGTTAGGGTCTTGTTCTGTGAAGATGGCATGGTGCCCTCAGCCTTTGCATATACTCTCTCAGTATTAATTCCCAATAAATAATCAATCAACCAACCAACCTCCCTCTCCCGGCCCCCAGTGGCTAGAAAGGTAAAATCAAAAAAAAAAAAAAGAAAAAAAAAGAAAAAAAAAATAATCTTGCTGCTCTGTCTTAGCATTCAAAGTGCTTCCAGGTATTTTAGACAGCCCTCAATTACAAGTCTTAGGCTACACTTAAAATCTTGGATAACCTTAGAGATGGTGTTGAAACCGATAGTCCGTATTCTTTCCCTGCCCTGAGACTGAAAGGATGCAAGCTGAGGTAGTGGCACAGGGTCGATGGACACCAGACTGGGAATATCAGCAGAGAGTAAAAAGAACACTTAGAAACCCCACTCCAGCATGGGAATAAATGATTTCCAGCTGCAATAAGCCGTGCCTCACTGGTCATACAGTGACTCCGTTTACTTTCGGGTGCTGTGCTGAGAATGTCCATTGGAAACACATTCCCACATTTTGGTTGTTGCTCACATATTCAACACAGACATCCTCTACTCTCACAAGCTGCGTGGCTTAGTGGAGAAGTGCTGCCTTCTGCCTCTGGGACCATGGTTGAAGCCCAGCCTGGGATCAAATGAAAAATGAGCTGAATGTCTAATGGACAACAGTCCACTTCTCAGAACCACTGCTCGTTCTTGTCATGGCTGGCAGTGCCTGCTCAGAAGAGGTCTAGACTCTTACCCATCTGTCATTAACAATTTCACCTTTAATTCCTCCTCTCTCACCTTTTCTGTCCCCCACCCTACTCCCCTCTCCACTTTGCCACTTTCGAAAGCAGTGTTTTCCAGGAAGGTTGTTAAGGTCCTAAAATGGGTGAGTGGATTTTTACACGCCTGTGTAAGTAATGCCTATGTCCTGACTAGCCTGAAAGGTTACTGGAGAATTCGACATCTGATCTTTGCTAGATAACCATCAGAGCATAAATGTTCTCCTAAATACGAACTTTTTTGTTTGTTTAAAGGCAGGAGGATCTCTTACCTGAGAAATGGGGTGTGAATGTTTTGTGTTCTCTTTACTCTGTCTTTGTTAAGGTGTGAGAAAGCTATACTGCTACGAGCAATTTAATTAATAATTGGAAGCCATACTGATAATGGATGTGGTAATATTTGTAAAGCAAACCTACTCTAAGTAGCAGGAACTAATGGAATTGTTTTCCTTGATCATATGTAGCACTTTTGTTACTTTTTTCTTAAAGATATTTATATTTGATAAGTCTTTTTTTTATCATTTGAGAATTCCAAATACCAAACAGCAGACTTGCATTACAGAGTCACCCTGCGATCACCTTGTCATCTAGTATCTAAATGATGAACTGTGTGTGCATCTAAGAAAATTACATCTGCTAGCATTGTGTGGAAATGATCTCCTGGCATCCTGATAAAATGATATGTTGCTGCCGGTAAGAGGAAACATTTTGATGGAAACAGCACGAGAAGTGTTAGAGACAGGCAGGGCTGTGTTACATTAACAGAGAACAAATTAAAAACCTACAGAAATTTTTGTATAGAGACATATATAAAAGTTTGCATAGCGTTCCCTCCACATTCCTCTTTGTCTTCCCAGTTTGTGTGGGAATAGCTTAAAGAGGGGAAAACAGCTCAGTCTGAAGGATGGGCTTCCCTTCACTCCCCTCCACTTTCGAGGTGGAGCAAAGGGAAGCTGCTGTTACTCGCCTTGTTCTCAGCCTTCCTCCCTCTTAACTCTCAGAGAGCTTTGTGACCCCCTCCAGTGTGGCTCCCCAGCAGGTTTTGAGCCAGGCTGAGCCCTTCGGATCAGCCTCCCCTCTGTCCATGTGGAGCAAACTGCTCCCCAAGTGCGGAGGAGATGCTGTGCTCTGAGGGCACCACTGTGCCACCTCTTAGTCCCTTGCAAGATCTATAGGTAGGGCTTGGCCTTGACTTCCACTTATGGATTTCATTGGAGAATTTATGTGCTTTCCTTAGATATAGATCACTGGAGCAGAATGAAGCTGTCTTTTTTTTTTTTCTGTTTTATTGCATTTCTTGGGTAGGCAAATTCATGAGTAGAGTCAGGGCGGACTCAGGAAAGGCAGGACTTGGATCAGTGACCATTGCACCACTGCAGTTATTTTCTTACTGCCTGTATGAATGTTTTGGTACTAAGGAGTGAAAGGTTGGGGAGAGCTTTTATTTCTATTTTTGCACAGCAGAATGATCGAGCAAACTCGAGCCTTAGTGGAATTTTACCTAGTTATTCATTCCACAGTCACACACTGAGCTGACAAGCAACATCCACGATTTATAGTAAGGAGATTTTAATAATCGATGACCTCTTTACGTTGGGCTTGCCACCACCATTTGTTCTGGCTGTTTCATTTTAAAAAGAACGGACTCAAACTGTTGGACAGCTGCAATTTTAAAAGAAATATTGCTTATTGCTTACTATAGTATCTGAAAAAAAAAAGGCGTTGTTTGAGGCTTTGCCTTTTTAAAGCAATAGGGAAGAATAAAAATAGTATTAGAACTTCTATATCCTGATTATAGGTTCATGTCATGCAGGATCAAAGTAACACCACTGAAATTGTGTGTCTGTACCATCTAATGTAGAATAATCTGGTCTTAATTCTGTTTGTCACTGTCAGGAAGCTGCTGACATCCCACACCAGTATCTTCTCTGAAGGTTAAACAGGTAAAAAAAACCCTTGTGAGCAACTGGAGATTTGCAGATCTTCCTGGGCTGTAAATACCAGTTTTGTACTGTCCCACATTGTCACCTTACCTGAGAAAATATCAAATATCTGGGGAATCAACCCCTTGGCTCTGTGAGGTTAGTGTGTGGGGTGTGTCTGTTCTGCCCTCTCTTTGGGCATTGGGAGGTACGAGGAATGAGTGGCACCTCAGAGGAACCAGTGGGACTCAGATGTCCCCAGGGTGCTCCTGGCAGGTTGTTCCCTTCATCCTGGAAGTTCCTAAGGAGCCATTTGCAGTTGGTCAATCCCTTTTTGGTTTGAGGTGAATTATCTGTAATGGGACAGGTGCTGATGCGATGGTACCGAGACGAGCAAATGTGATCTGGAGCAAGTGAAAGAATCTGTGGAGGGTGTGTCCTGGAATTCAGGAATCCTGGAATTCTTTATTGTGGGTTTTTTTCCATGATATGGGAGTCATCTTTGTCTTTCTGTCTTTGGGTTTCCTTGGAAATGAAGCAGTGGTAGCATTTTGGTAGCACTGCAGTGGAGTGGCAGTTTGTTCTAGCCAGGCTGGAGTCACTGCAGTTTGTTCTCTGGGGGTTCCCTTGAAGTGGCTCTGGTGGCAAATCTGAGCTACCTTTTTGTTCTGTGAACAGAGAAAAAGTTAATTAAGAAGTTCCTCATCTGTAATTGTCACAGATTGCTTTTGCTTTTGTAGAGTGAGTTCTGGCTGATATTTTGTCCCTCATTACGTCCTTTTACTTGAGTTTTTGTCTCTGACAGTCTTCTTCTTAATACAACAATTTCTACCTCCACTTCTTTTCTGGATTGTTTTGGTGTTGGGGTTTTTTTTTTAGTTCCCCCACTCTCTTTTCCTGAAGTATGAGATCCCAAACATTTGCAAAAGCCTTATGAGTTGATAAAAATCAGCAGATTTGTTTTCTGTTGATGTTCTGAATACTCTATAGACACACATTTGGTTATAGTGAAATCCTGTGCTGGATGTGAGTCTGCAGTGCACCCTTGCAGCAATTAAGGAATCTCATTAAGAGCCTTCAGGAGGTCATGGAAAGAGTTTAGACCCCTCTGTCCATCATTTGTGGGACCATTGTATGGGCAGGAGGGGGGAGAAGGGAGGGTTGGAGCATATGTCACATAGTGGGAGATTGCAGGAGCTGGGATTGTCCAGGCTGGCTCTGGGGACATCCCAGATTTTAGGTTTTAACTGTCTTAATAAATTAGTTCTAACTTGGGGGTCCAGTGCAGGATCAGGAGTTGGACTTGATGATCTTTGTGGGTCCCTTCCAACTCAGGATATTCTGTGATTCCAAGGAAGGCAGAGCCAGGCTCTTTTCAGAGGTGCCCAGCAAAAACCTGAGGGGCAGAGGGCTAAAGCTGCATTAAAGAAAATCCCAGATTAATATAAATAGAAGTATTTTCATGCTCAGTGATAGAAATGGTCCAGAAAGTCCAGAAATGGTCCAGAAAGTGAGATTCCCATCCTTGGGGATACTCAAAATTCAACTGGACAGGGTTGGATTAGAGACCTCCAGAGGTGTCTTCTGACCTAAATTATTCTCTGATCCTGTGCAGACCCGCTCAGGTTGAGGTCTTTGCTAGTTCTGATTTGTACATGTTGACTTGTTTAAAGAAATTCTGTTAATTTGTTGATGGTTTTTTTCTGTTTTGCTGTTCATAAAAAGTATCTTTTCTAGTTTACTAATAGAGAGGAGCTTTATTTGCAGGGTCTGGCTCCAGGCTCCAATCAAGCCATAAATTAGAGATTTCATTAATTATTTGCTCTGTTTACACAGTTCTTCAGGGATATTTGACTTACTCTGTTTGTTTCATTGCCTAACATCAGACTGGTAAGTTTTTCATGTTTTTGTAACATTTGTGATTTGTAGATCAGTTTTTGCCTTCATTTGTGAAGATTTATCTTTGTCTTGCTGCTGTGAGTGCAAGTGAGAAACTCCACATAGCTGAACCTATTTCAGGAAAAATTGGGGTTAACTCAAGCCCACTGGTGACTACTGTGGTAAGCCAGAAGTTTTGGGTCAGTAAATCACAAATTGGTGATTATTAGGGGTTTGACTGGGAAAAAGTCAGATTATGCTCACTTGGATCCCCCTTTCCTTATGCTGTTGGCCACTTCTAAGAAAAACAATGGGGTAGTTGAAGCAGGTTTCATTTTTCATACAGATATAACCATTAAAATTGGTGTAAGAATTTTCCAAACTCAAAATTGCTGCCTTGATGCAGGATGTTGGTTCCCTGTGTGTGGTCCTAACTGGGATCCAAAGCTGGATTTGCACTTTCCTTTGCAAATTACTAAATTCAGTGTGAGACTGCCCATAATTCTGAGCTGTGGGTGTTCAGGTGGGGATGGTTTTCAACCCCTCCTCTGCTTTATCCCTACTTATTTTAATTAATATTTGTAATAATGTTCCTCCTCCCACTCCAGCTCCATCATGGTGCAGCCCCCATTTCCCAGTGCTCATCAGCTTCTTTTAAGCTCATTGTGTAATTACCAGCAAATTTTAGGAGGTTTTGTCAAAACTTTGCTCTCATTTTATCTGAGTTTTCCCACTCAAGTAGCTCTTGCACTCTTTGAAGTTATTTAACTTGATAATATTATTTTGATCAAAGTCTTAAGCTTATAGGCAATAATCTTTGGTTTGGTGCAGGTCTTGGCATTTGGCAGGAATCTTTGTTGGCAGAATTGGTTTTAAAATTGTGTTACATGTCAGTGACCTTAATATATGTTCCTTACATGGATTTTGTGTGTTTGTAGCAGCAGTCAGGGGTTGGATCTTATCCCAGCTACTTTAATGGAGTTTTGTGGAATTTTCACTGTGATTCCTTGGAAAGGAAGGTTGATGGCCTGACCAAAAAAATACCTTGCAGTTCCCAAGAAGAGTTGCAGAGACATTTCAACCTAAAACATTCCCCCTTGGGCTTTTGAGCAGCTTGGATATTTACTCAGGATATTGGATCAGTTATTGGCCAAAAGGGATTTGGTACAGCCCTAAAACCTTCATTTCAGCCTCTCTTTCTGCTGTCAAATTTATGGGGTTTAAACTGTCTGACTAAAGACATTGCACATTCATGAAAACCAGAGGCATTCTAGGGATGGCAGCTACAAATCCAAATTTAAAATACACTGAAATTATCTTTTTTCCTTTGTGAAAAATGTGTTACAACTAGAAGAGCGTGGTTGAGTGTTTTGAGCACTGTCAGTAAGGGTGACAGCGATTTGATGTTGGTTTTTGTCCAACAAATGTAAATCAAATCAAACCAATGGAAGTTTATCTCCGTGGCAGCAGTGAGGCAGAGGAAGAAAAATTTAAACTCTTTTACTAAAGAGTTTGTTGCCATCCTTGGCCTTAGGTTTTGTCACTTAAAAATAGCCTGGAATCATTTGTTTTGTAGTTTATATCAGAGAATTGTGGAATGGGTTGAGTGGGAAGGGATTTTAAAGAGCATCCAGTCCCACCCATGCCATGGGCAGGGACACCTTCCTCTATCCCAGGTTGCTCCACGCCCCAGTGTCCATCCTGGCCTTCAACCCTTCCAGGGGTGGAGCAGCCACAACTGCCATGGAGCTGGAAAAGAATTTGCCATTTGAAACACGGGAGAATTCCCAAAACGTTTCAAACGCCCCTTTTAATCAGGCTGATGCAGCAAAAGAACCAATGGGCTTGATGGCTGCAGTGTGGAGCTCTTCCCCATTCTTTCAGGGAGGTCTGGAGTGCTCCAGCCAAGAGCTCAAGCAGGAATGAACTGAAGCCATTGAGCTGGAGCGGGCTGGTGATGGGCCTTTGATGTTTCTGTATGTGCAGAGCATCTCTCCCTCAGCTGCCTTGGCAGAAGCCTCCCTCTGCCATTTATTCCCTCTCTGCTCAATGGCAGCGGGTGTGTTCTGCTGATCAAAACACCCAGCACACTTGTGCTGAATCCTTTCAGGCTGCAGCCAGGGTAATTGGGATGGGCAGGATAAATGCATGGGAGTATGGCAGTCACGGTGATGGCAGCTCTTTTCAATGGCTGGGTGTCCCTGACGGGTAATTAGCAGCTTTAGAACGACGGGGATTGGCATGGCCGTGATTAAAAGGATTTCTGTCTTTTCTGTGATTGAAAACAGAAGATCTCCCGCCCCCTAATTCTCTTTTAATACCGGTGTTATTAGTGACACTTGGAACACAGCTCCTCTGTAAACTTAAATAATGACCTCAGTGAATGGTGACTTACAACAGCAGGGACTGAACCGAGCTCAGTTTTCTATGCAAAGCTGCTCCTCCTGATTCTGTGTTCCCCGCTCCATGTGGGTGTCACTCCCAGTCAGTGTGGGAGACAAAGAGGACATTTGGTTGTGTGACAGCCTGGGGTCAGATTGCCCAGGGCCTGGTTTAGCTCTTCTGGCTCATTTTGGATTTAAGGAGATGAAGAGGATGAGCCATGAACTCCTCTGGACTCATCCCGAGTTTTCACCTGTCTGCAGGTGAAACTCCTGTTCCTTGGAGCAGGGAGTGTCCCTGGCTCTTGGGTGCCACTCCAAATTGCCACTTCCAGTTTGGAAGCCTTATCAGCACTTGTCATTTCTCCTCCAGCTCTGCTCTCTCAACTAACACAGTGTAGTGATAAGAGCTAACTCCCCTTTTTCCTTAAAAAAATCTCAAAATACCCCCCACAGGAAAGTTGGCTGGACACCATCCTTGCCATTCACCCCGGATATCTGGTGATGACCCAGAATATCATAATTTTCTCCTGATCTGTTGCTAGCTTCTCCAAAAGCATCTGCCATAGGGTGTTCTGTGCCTTTTAAATCTGTTTTTATGAGTATCTGTTGCCCACTGAGCACTGCAGAGCCTTTGCTCCATTTTTGCCCTTAGGTTTCTTGACCAGATTTCTCCATTGTGCTCTTCTCCAGTTATCAGGCAGGTTTCCACATGTTGTTGGCATGTAAAGATGCTTAGAGAGACTCTTGAGTCAAATTTAGTAAAACTAGCAGGTTCCTATCACTAATAAATTCTTGAGAGAATTTAGGGACTTCCTTAGGCTCTTATTTAAATCTTCCAGTTACTTTTCAGCTTCTTTGCACTGAAATCCTTGTGAATCCCAGTTCAGAGCAGACCTGTGGCCGTAGGTACTTCAGTTCTTCCAGCACAGTTCCCACCACTGCACTTACAGTAGCAATGGGAACAACTTCTGTTTTAGAAAATACATTTTTAGATATTCACTTGCTGCTGTCACTGGCCTCAATTCAGCTTCCCGTCCTCCTCTCCCTTCTCCTTAACTAATTAAAGTCTTCCATGTTATGGCAAGATGGCATATGTAGCTTAAATAACCCACCTCTTTAATTAAGAGGTTGGATTCAGCCTTCTGAGATATATTTGACATCATTTGAGATTTAAAAATACATTTTACTTACACAGTTTATCCGTCAGATCTCTCAAGGAGGGCAAAGAGGTAATGAAAGTAAATTATTAATTAATATTTCTCACCCAGTATATTCCATTAAGAATATTAAGCATTTATTCCATTCCTCAAAGCATGTTTGATTTTGGATAGAATTTTTTTTTTTGAAGTCTGCCTGCTGATGAAGCTGCTGCTGTCTCTCTTTGACAGGGCTGTAGGGACAGGGTGGAAAATACCCTTCAGGAGCTAACCAAAGCCAGGAATTCCAAATATCAACTCACTGCCCAGGTTTTCCATTTCCTTTATGCATTGTGAGCAGATTTTTTCAAGCCCAGCATGCCACAGACTGTCTCTGACACATCCAAGCTGTTCTTACCTTGAAAAAATTGGTAAAATTAAGGAGTGAAAACAGCAGCAGGAGCATCTCCACTTCCAGTGTATGAGATGGAGTGGGATGAGTTTGGGTTTGGAATGGTGAAGGAATTCAAGATGTTGCTGGGCTTCGGGAGTATTGTACAACATCTGGAATTGCTCCCTGGAAAGAGGAAACACTTTGGGATCTTTGTTGATGAGAGAATTTAAACTGTTTAGGAGCTGCTACTGGAATTTGAGCTGTGATTTTGTTCATTTTCTCCCAGATGTAGTTCAGAGAATCCTGGAATGGTTTGGATGGGAAGGGCCATTAAATCCCATCCCACACCTTCAACTACCCCAGGCTGCTCCAAGCCCCATCCACCTTGTCCTTGGACACTTCCAGGGATCCAGGGGCAGCCACAGCTTCTCTGGGAATTTCACCCAGCCACACTCCCACAAGGAAAAATTCCTCCCCAATGTCCCATCTATCCCTGCCTCTGGCAGTGGGAAGCCATTCCCTGTGTCCTGTCCCTCCATGCCTTGTCCCCAGTCCCTCTCCAGCTCTCCTGGAGCCACTTTAGGCCCTGGAAAGTGGTGGAAGTTTTCCCTGCAGAGTTCCCCCTGTTCAGTTTAACCAAACATTCCCACCTTGGCACCCAGGAACAGTTCAAGTCTAACAGTTCAATTCACCACTCCTTCCTGCAGAGCTCCTTACTTACACAAATATTTCTTCTGTAGAGCTTTTTAAGTCTCAGTCCTCTTTCTCCAGGGTCTTGGAGAGAATAAATGCTGTTGAGGTTTTGGAATGTTTATAAATCCATTGAATATATGTGACAAATTTGTAAAGAGTGATGCAGAGTAGAGAGACACTTTCATTTAGGGTTTGGGGGGTTTGTTTGGTTGGTTGGTTGGTTTGGTTTGGTTTGGTGTTTTTTTGTTGTTTTTGTTTTTGGGGTTTTTTGGGTTTTTTTGTTGTTTTTTTTTTAATGAAGTAGATGAAATAGGGAGTTTGCATCAGGATTGTGGGAGGCCACCCGACCTTCAGGGTCTCCTTGTAGGTGACAGACTGGTCCCTTCTGGCCTTAATTGTAAATCTATGACTCCAAAGAGATAAAACGTGTCTTTTACCTTTAGAACTTGTTCAGAATATTGAATTGTTTGTAGAGATTTGAGTTCTGGAGGGGTTCTCTGCAGCAAGAGTTTTCCATCAGAGAACACGTTGTGCCTTATATCTCTAACCCCAGTTACAGTTCCATACAATAAAAATCTTGTACCATTACCCAAAAAATCCAGTATAAATAGAATTTGATCAATTACAACCATTTCTTTGGGCTGCAGTGCCTCAGCAGCTGATTTTTACAAATACCATTGTCAGAGGGCTTCAAAAAATCCCACAGCCATCACAAGCCCTCTTGCTAAACTGATTTCTCCTTATTTCCTCCATGGAGCCTGCATTCCTTGAAGAAATTCCTGTGGAGAGTCTGAGCTCAATCCTCCTCAACTGCTCTGAGCCATTTGCTTCCTTCTGAAGTTGATTCTTGATACTGAATCTGTCACATTATTTTTCCAGATTTCAATGCTTCTCATAGAAATAATTTCTTTTATCTTTCATACAAGCTCCTTCACACCCCAGTAATCCCATTTTACCTGGTTTGCCTATGCTGAAGTGCTCTGACCTGAACCTGTTGTCCTTGCAGCCTCCAAGTAAGGGATTGATGTTGTTTCCATCCTATAAAAAGCAATCCAGTGTAGGGCAGAAGCTTCTGAAGTTTCTGCTCTGGGGTTTCCCAGCTCTCAGATCCTTCTCCCTTCCCTCTTTGCAGTTTGGATGATTAGAAAATCACAGAAATAGCAATTTTTAAGTATTTCTAAAATTATTATTCCTTGGGCTGGTTTTTTTTTTGTTTTTGTTGTTTTTTTTTTTTTTTTTTTACTGGGAAGATTTGTTTACTGGGAGACATTCCCCTTTCCTTTGGCCTTTTAGATGGTGCTGTATCCATTACTTACTTGAAGTCGAAGTGTATATGAAATAAATCAGAACAATTCTATCTACTTTGGCTGGTTAAAAAAAAAATCAGCTCATAAATTCAGGCAGTTTACAGCAGGTTTTCTTCAATTGCACAATCCTGTGTGAAGTCAGGTGGTTGGACCATGGGAAAGGGACAAGGTGGAAATGTTTTTTTCATGGAATTGTGGAATGGTTTTGATGCCTTGGCATCAGTTTGGGTTGGAAGGGACCTTAAAGCTCATCCAGTTCTTCCCTCTGCTGTGTGCAGGGACACCTTCCACTATCCCAGGTTGCTCCAAGCCCTGTCCAGCCGAGCCTGCCTTGTTCCAATTTATTTTGCCTTGCTTGCCCTTTGTGTTGGAACCTTAATTGGACCAGTGGATTTTCCCAGTTTGGGTGCCTGCTTTTAATGTGCGTGGTTGGGACAGGATGCCTGGATTTGCACAGCTTTCCCAGAGTCTGCTGCTTCTCCTGAACACTTCATTTATCCAGGGTTAGGGATCCCTCATTGCAGCCAGAGTAGCATTTTATTATTCATAAGTTGGTTTAGGCTTGAAAACAATTGGAAAATCTTGAAGTCACTTTTCCAAATGAAAAAATTTACAGTGAAAACAGAGTTTGGATTTTGAGCTTCCCATCTTCCAGTGTTATCCACTGACTTTTTCTGTTCCTTTATTTTGCTTCTGTGTGAATTTGGGTCATCCTGAGCTTTGTGCTGACCTGAAGCTGGTGACTGGTTTTTGGCTGCTGTGGGATCAGAGCCCTGTTTGGTCTTTTGGGCGGGACAGATTCCCCATTCTATCACCCAGTAAAAACCCAAAAGCAAAACCCCTTTTTCCTTGCTGTTGGCTCTAGGAATGTCTTTCTGAATCTCATCAAAGCCTCCCTGATTTTGCTGCTGGAGTTCTGGATGGTTCTGGGCAGCACTTCTCCCACCAGTGCTGCTGGTTGAGGCTGGGAGAGCCTGGTGTCCCCTTGGAAGTCAGATCCTGCAGGATGATGCAGTGTCATTGTGCCACCATGGGACAGGCTGTGCCCTTAAAGATAATACCAGATTTAAACTCAGTTTAGTTTCACAGCAGTTCTGTCAAAGGGTGATGAGTCAAAGTCAGTTGTGGCCATGGGGAGCACTATTTTCCTGACACATTGCCTTGGCTGTCTTCCTCTTGGTCTTTATGATCTTCCCAAGGCTGCTGAAAGCCTGGGAAGCGGGAGATACATGCAGTACTTTCATTTTAGGTTTTTTTTTCTTAGTGTCGATTTTAAAAGTGCCTAAGTGAGGAACAGGACTCCAGAGTGAGCTGGAGGAATAGGATTAGACCTCATTTCCCTCTTTAAAAAGGGCCCTCCCTGCATCCCTCTGCACATCCCTCCAGTGAGTTCGGAGCCCGGCAGAATCCGCCTGGAAAAAACTCCGCGTTCTTTCCTCGTGCTGCCCCTCTTGGTTCTCAGTCTTTGGTGGGGGGATCTCATTTCTCAGCCAAACATTTGCAGTCTCTGATTTGGGGTGGATGGCGAAGAGGGGGTAAGCTTGGAAGGAATTCAGTAGGAAACTGCCTCTTGGATTGCAGATAGAAAGAGCTCTGTGTGATAAACATCTGCCTCTGGAAAACGAGGTCTGGGTGGAAAAAGCTGATGTGCTTCTTCAGTCACCTCCTTTGGAATCACAGAATGGTTTGGATTGGAAAGAACCTTAAAAATCATCCAATCCCACCCCCTACCATGGGCAGGGAAAGCTTCCACTATCCCAGCTTCCTCCAAGCCCTGTCCTACCTGGCCTGGAACACTTCCAGGGATGGGGCAGCCAAAACCTCTCTGGAATCCCAAAGGCAGTTTCTTCCTATATTCTTCATTATTTCTAGGTTTATCGTAGTGGCACCTGCTAAAATTTTTGTCCAAATAATCCTAACTATTGGCAGGTGGTTATAATTTTGTATAGGTGAGAATCTTATGTGGGTTTAAAGAATAAAGGTATCAGTGATAGTTTAAAACATTTCATTGAAGGAGGATTTCTTCTGACCAGAGTGAAAGGAGGTAGCAGAACACTATGAAGGTGTTTTGGTACCACTTAAGGGTTCAGCAAATGAAAGCAATCTGTTTGTAGATGTTTTATTTTTCATTAGCAACAAAATGTTTTCACTCTGACAACATCTGAGGTGGGAAAAGTCTGGAAAAGGACTGTTGGCAAGGAAAGCTGTGAGGACATCTCTGTAGAGGGCAGAAACTCAGTCTCTGTGGAGTGGATGGGTGTTTAGATAGAAGCAGTGATCCTGTGGGAATCCATTGCTGGCGTCCTGATGGAAGTCAGGTCATTTCCTGATGGAAATCCACTGTTAGTGGAGCCTGTGGCACACACAGACCCTTGGCCCTGCTCCGAGATGCCTTTTGGAAGTGATGTTTTCCCTGAAAAGTGACTGTCACTGGCAGTGGCTGTCGGTGACAGCAGATGGATGCTGTAGTTCAGTCTTGCAAACCCACGAGTGAGGGCACGGTGGAACAGCCTCAGAGCCACACAAAAACGGAGCAAAACCCCAGCAAAGGCCGGGGAGGCTCCTCACATCCACATCTGTGTGCCTCGGCTCTGTCCCACCGTGGCCTCGACCTGGGGCGGGTGCCAGCCGTGCATCTCCCGTCTGGGTTGTGCTGGGGTGGCTGCAGCTGCCTCCTGTCACTTCACTGTCACCAGATGTGTCAGTGACACCCAAGACGAGCCGTGTCCCATCCCTGCCCTGTCCCTTCCTCCGTCGGCCTCTCCCACCCGGCTGCTGCTTTGCCCCAGCTGGGCCCTGTGTCTCATCTGCTGTAGGTGTCCTGCCTACCTCAAGAGGTAACCATGGGATCCTGGAGTGGTGTGCTCACCCTCTGGTCAGTTTTCCATGAGCACTAGCGCACACTCACACACACACACACACACACACACACTGGAATGTATATTCTCCTCCCCCCCAGCCCCCAAAATAACCTCTTGACCTGATCCTTGCTGTAGCCACCACCAACTCCTCTTGCAAATTGGATGCTGCTTTAAATGTGAAAACAAATGTTCAAGAAGCTATAAAACCTGAATGAAAGCTAAAGCTGAATTTATAAAGCCTTGTTGCATATGAGCCAAAAGTGCAAAAAGCTCTATATAATGAACTAACCTGCCACTCATATAAATATAAATATATATAAATATATTAAAATCAGACTGTTCTACAAAATTGTGTATTTGTATTTTTGTGTACGTACAATTTTCTGCTAAGCAGAAGGAGGATGTAGTATAGGATGATGTGAGAAGAGATTTTGTTTAATCATATTTCTTTGTTACTTATTTTTGTTAACATCCAGATGCCTGTCTTTGTCTTATGTGTATGACACTGTTCCAAAGGTGCAGTATCCCTCTCACGCCGTGCGTCCGACCTCCTTCCTCCACAGGGAACGAGTCGGGTGATGCCCCTCATCATCATCATCATCATCATCATCATCATCCCCTTCAGATCCACCCTGGTCTTGATCTTAAGGGCTGCTCCTTCAGCTGAAAGACGAGATGTTTCATTTCCCTGCGCGTTGTGTCGCTGCTCCTCGTCATGAAGTTGAATATTCATGTGCTGGTTGACTCCTCTGCACGTAGTTGTTCCCTAAACGCATTTCCATGCTCTGCTGCTGCTCCTCAGCCTGACATTTTGGGGGGAAAACAATGGATTGGGTAGGTTGGGAGGGAGGATGACCAGATCCTCGTGGTGGGAAGTTGCTTGTGGAGAAGAATGTGCCAGGATGGTCCCAGGGGTGAACCTCAGTTACACCCCACAGGGAATGGAGGAAGAACCTCGTGTTCCTCATGCTGGCTGCTCTTGGGGGCTTGGCTGTCAGGAAGGAAGGCTGGGAAGGTGACTCTCAGTTGTAGCTCTCCCTGTCCCCCCTCAGAAACATCCACCCCACCATCCCTGGTGGCTTTGGGGCTCCCAAAGCCTCCCAATCACTGCCTTCATCTGCAAGGTGCTGATGGCTCCCTGTGAGGAGAAAAGGAATAGTGTAGGAAACCTGAGAACCCTTGGTGTGCTTGGGAATCCTTATTTATCCATCACAGAGAACTATCCAGGGAAACAAAGGGCCAAAGGAAACTGGATAGAACAGGATGTAACTGATGGAAGGCTTGGGGCAGGAGATGATGGAAGTTCACCTTCAGTCCCACCACAGTCCCTTGAGGAAACTGGTCCAGCCTCCATCCCAAATGCAGGTGAGGGTCAATGTCCATCACACCTTCCCCTGGCAGCAGCTGCTGTGAAAATGAACCATCAACCTCTTCCCTTGTGCCCTTTTTTTTGTTGTTTGTTTTTTTTTTTTTTTTCCCTATATTAATTTAATCCCTGTCTTTGTTAGAGCTGACCCACGGCCTGGGGAGAGCGATACTGCACCTTTCCACGTAGGGCTCATATTTATAACAATGTGTAATGACTGTAGCAAAAGTCCTTGTTTCTGTATGTGAATGGACAGAGAAACAAGTGCTCTATTGTATTGATTAAAATAGTTCAAATGAGTCCTGTATCATTGTATCTCCTATTCTGGATTAGTGCCTTTTGGACAGTAGACTGTTCTGTAATTAAAATGTAGTATAACTGCTTTTTTGTACAGTTTTGTTTTAATAAAACTTTTTTTTAATTTGTGTTTATTTTAGTATTGTACCTATTAGAAAATAAAAATGTATAACTCAACACAGACCCTTTTTTTCTACTGTCCTTTTTGTGCAGGGCTTGGCTGTGAGACCTAAAATGTGTCCTGAGAACAAAGCACATGTAGAAGATTTTGTTTGGGGAAAAATGAATTCTTTGTACACATCCCCTCTGGAAGGGATGAAGGTGGCGGAATGGTGGATTTTAAGAAGTAGAATCATTTGGAATTGGAGCCATGGGCTGATTCCAGAGACCTTTTGGGGCTCTTTCCGCTCGAGGGAGATGTT